>JAFBJT010015505.1:35959-49671 GCA_016785325.1 Chascanopsetta lugubris | reverse complement strand
ATCGATAAACTCTCTGCCTCTCTCCATCAGGCTCCACACACCCACCTGCAGGACCAGGTGACCACTGATGACCTCACTCTGCTGCATGTCCACTAGGAGGAGGAAGTGAGAGCAGAGGACGGTGCTGCGACTGAGAGGTAGGTGGAGAGGTCAGGGGTCACATGAAGGTCATGTGGGCAGCAGTTAGAGCCACACTGAAGGCCAGTCTGTCCTCAGACAGGATACATCACTGGGGATGCATACCAGTGCATCCAAGGGATAGTTACATAGGCACTGTGTGATTGTTTTGTAATATTTTCTTCTACCTATAGAAGTGACAAAAATGGCCAACATCTCACACACTGCACCTTTAAAGTCAGTTTTGCTGAACAAACAATACATTCAGAATATTAGAACTGACCTTTCAGAGAAGTTCTGCTCTGATGGCTCACAGGTTTTGTTCACTGCCCCAGTTCAGCTGCAGCGTGTGTGTGTGTGTGTGTGTGTGTGTGTGTGTGTGTGTGTGTGTGTCCAGACTCTGTTGTCCTGTGGACTTTAGGCTTTGATGAGTGTCTGTGATGGTTCAACAGATTCTCTCCATGAGCGGTTTGTACTTATTTATTTTTCTCTCTCTGACCTTCTACCTTTGTGTCCTTAGATCGTTTTTCTTTGCCGGCAAAGCAGAAAGAAAATGTAACATTTTTATCTGAATCAAAACTTTTTGAAACTTTTAGACATCCGGTGCTCTGTGAGGAGACACATTACATAAGTTTATTTAACCTCTGCTGAAAGCAGGTTCACTGCTGTCTGTGTGTTTGTCTTAAAGGTGGAGTGTGTAGGATTTAGTGATATCTAGTGGTGGAGTTGGATGTTGCATCCAAACATCCCTCACCACAGCCTTGCCCTTCTAAACATGTAGAAGGAGAACCTTTGGGAGCTTTCAGCTTCAACTTCAATTCAACTTTATTATTATTATCATTATTATTATTATTATTATTATTATTATTATAGATAGAGTGCTATATCTGAACAGTCAAAAATACCCTGTTCAGGCAAGCAGACAAATACAAAGCAACCTGGATGCACCCAAGATCCAAACAGTGGCATGGACTTGATGATGTCACATCAGAGACTTTAACATAACCGGAGCCATGTGGGGAGCTGAGTGCTGGAGTGACCACCGCTTGGTCAATCCTCACACTACACATTGCTGCTAACCACCACAAAAAGTGTAAGCTCATCAGGTTATCCCTCAATGTGGTGAGGCTAAAGCATCCCACCCTACACAACCAATTCCCTAGTAGCCTCGATGACGCGCTGAACTCGCATGGACCCCCGTCTGGAAGCATCTCACAACAGTGGGACCAATTCAGAACAGTGGTAAAGGAGACAGCCCACCTGACTATCGGACCAAAGAAAAGATGAAAATGACGAAACCACCATGCAACTCCTGGATGAAAAATGCAAGGCCTTCACAGCCTGGCAGAATGACGTGTCCTTCTCCTTAAAAAAGGACTGCTTCAAGTACCTTCAGAGGCAGGCCCACGCTGCACTCCGCCAAATGCAGGATGAGTGGTGGGAGAAGAAAGTTCAGTGCCATCAAGACAGTGTATCGACCAGCTAAACCTTGCCCCACTCCAGTCGCCCGTGGCACACTGCTGAAAGAGAGAAGTGCCATCAACGAGAGATGAAGGAAGCACTTTAGCACCCTCCTCAACAGACCTCCCACCTACCCTGCAAGAGGTCAAAGACGTAATCAGTCTGACCTGCCCTGGAAAAGCTCCTGCGATGGATATATTCAAAGCAATGGGACCAATTGCCCATGACACCCTTCCACAACGTCATCATCAACATCTGGGAGGACGAAGATATGCCCCAGGAGTTCAGAGATGCCACGATTGTACCTCTCTTCAAATACAAAGGCAGTCGATCTGACTGTGGCAAATACAGAGGCATTTCCTTTCTGTCTGTTGTAGGAAAGCTGTTGGCATGTGTCATTCATCACCATCTCATCTCCACCATCTCAGAGAAAAACTTGCCTGAATCCCAGTGTGGCTTCTGGCCAGGACGTAGCCGTGTTGACATGACAGTTACCATTCACCAGGTACAAGAAAAGTGCAACAAAATCAGGACCTGCATGCAGATTTTATTGACCTCACAAAAGCGTTTGATACTGTCAATAGGGAAGCACTCTGGACAATACTCGAGAGGTCTGGCTGTCCCAAAAAACGATTGAAACTCATCCTTTTGTTCCACGACAAGATGACTCGCACACTCTGGGGGACAAGTGTCTAACACGTTTGAAATCTCCAATGAGGTTAAACAGGGATACGCGCCGGCCCCGGCTCTTCAACCTCTTCTTAACCTGCGTCCTTAGCGGGCTGTGAGAGACGGCGTGTTCGTAAGGTACAGAAGGGACGGATCCCTCTTCGTCCTTCGCCGACTGAAGGCCAACACAAAGACAGAGGTAACTGCTATCCTGGAGGCGCTCTTTACAGATGACTGCGCTCTGATGGCACACAAAGAACTTGTTCTTCAACTGATTGTTGACAGATTTGCTGAGGCAGCCAACCTTTTTGGCCTGTTCCAGCCTGCCTCACTTTCTTCAGCCAGCTGCCCCTGTATTTCCATTGAGGGTACAGAACTGAAGACAGTACAGAAGTTTACATGCCTTGGTAGAGCCATCTCCAGAGACAGTTCTCTTGACAAGGGGATAAATCTGGATCTGCAAGGCTAGTCAGGCTCTGGGCAGATTCGAATCTGTACTGAACCAGCACAACATCAAGCTGTTAACCATGCTAAAGGTGCACAAAACGGTTGCCATCCCCAACCTCCTTTATGGATGTGAGACATGGGCTCTGTATAGAAGACATATCAAGCTGTCGGAGCGCTTCCACATGCGCAGCCAGCGCTCAATCCTCGGTGTACGATGGCAAGACAAAATCACTCATCTGGAGATCCTGGGCAGAGCTGAATCAGCTAGGGGGGGGGGGGGGGGGGGGGGGGGGGGGGGTGTTTATAAATTCATGAAAATATCAGTATGAAACTGTTTTGTATTATTTTTTAGAGGTGACTAACATGACTGAAATCTTACAACCTGCAGCTTTCCAGGAACTGACGTAACATGCTTCTCATTCACGAACAGTCAAAAGATGCGGACGTTGGAATATAATCTGCAACATGCTTTGATTTCATTTTGTTCAATCTATAGTTTAACTTTTAACGAACTATAGTTTCATCCATTCAAGAAGTTCTGTAGATTTGACTCGGCTAAATTCAGGTGTGTAACATTTGCCTTGGCTAGTTGGAATATTCCCAACCGCTCAGAGTAAACACAGTAAACAGCCGAGTCTGTGTCTCCCTTTCAAACTGGTCCTGATAAGATCAGCTGATCATCACATTGCATGTTCTGGCAGACAAACTCTTTCTTCTGCCTCCTGCACGAGGTCCAACGGATTCCTCTGCCTGTGAAACATGTCTTGAAAGCGCTGCTATTCTCCCCCTGTGGCTCAGAACTCTGATGAATGCCTTTCAACCTCCTCTCCCATGTTTCTCAGCCCATCATTATCAAAGTGTTGAGTTAATCAGTCTTTTAACAGCAGGAGCCATCATGAGGCGGCTCAGCCTCATTTCCAGCTCTGACACTCTTCCTGCTGTTTCCTCCAACAAAGACGTCTCGGCTCTGTGGATTCTGTTTTTGTCTCATGTAATAATCGGAGACGTTTACATCTCTCTACATTTGAAACCGTTTGTTTGTCACAATCCCGTCTGTGCGCATGGATTTTCCATGTTTGGCTTTTGTCACAGTATGACAGCCTCCATTCTAATTCTTTCACAATTATATAAAACCCATTGTCAACCACATTAGATAAACAGTGTGGGTCAAGTAAACATCTTCTTTAACAGTCAGCAGAGACAGACGACCATCCACGCCTTGAAATCTATTTAGTTTCTACTCTTTTCTCTCTCTCTTTTCCATCACGGAACAACATACATGTCCCCGTGAGGTGTCAGAGTGTCACTGTGAGTCACAGGGTCACTGTGCCAGGGCTGCATTTTTGTCTAACTTGCTCATTTTTATTTGATCGTCACTTGAACGTACCCAATATTTAAGGGCGTGGCTTGTTGACTCATACCCGAGCCGACCTGCTACGTACCGCGGACGAGGTGACGGCACCACCAGCCGACCCACAGTTCCGTGTGTGTTCCGCCTCTTTGCTCGTATTTGAATGACCTGGGAAGTAGGAAGAAGTTAGGATTCGGCAAGATGGCGACAAGGGGCACGCCCACAATTTGCCACAAAACCACTCCGCTGAGACCAACAGGTGAGGTCTCAGACTCTACATCCATGTTTCAATACAGTCTATGGTCAGCAGCAACAGCGTGAAACCGATGCCACACATTCTGTGTTTCTTGAACTAATGTAACTGTCAGTTCAGTGTGTGATGTGCACAGAAAAGACCAAGTCTCAAATTCTGCATAATTCTGAACTGGGAGCTAACTGAGTTAATATCACTGAGTGCATTTAAAACAAAATTGGGAGTTCTTGAGGCCGGCTCCTCATCATGCACTTTTTTTTATTTTTATTTTTTTATAATTCTCTTGAAAATGTCATTCTTTCAATCTTTTATTCTCTTATTTTATTCTAAACCGTCTTTTGTTTGTGCTTTAAATGTGTTCTGTGTAACTTTGTATTTGCTGCTGCCTATCTTGGCCAGGACTCCCTTGAAAAAAAGCTTCTTGATCTCAATGGGATTTCTTCTAGTTAAGTGAAGATTAAATAAATAGTGAAATAAACGTAACCAGCCTCATTTTTTTACCAGATTCCACAAAATCTAAATTCTCCTTTGTCCCATTCACACACATGAACCTGACAGGCGGAAAGAGGCAGTGCTGCAGATAATGTGCTGCAAAATAACAGAAAAATGGCATTTGCTTCATTAAGATACATAAATAACTGTAGAATGGAAGTTCTAGCGGAGCAGACAGAGAGTAATAGTGAGGATACTTGAAGAGTGAAGGGGTGGCAGTGGCTCAGCGGTTTGGGCAGTCGCTTTTGGAGGCAAAGTTCACTGGTCCCACTTGGGCCCTGCTGCAGTGTCACTGTCCCTGACACTGATGGCCCCATTATTTTCTTTTTCTCTGACTGACTCATTTCAAAATGGCCTCATACATTTATGGTTTACAGTGAGGCGTTAGAAACTAGAACTTGTGATGTCTGGAAACCAACGCACCTACAGCATGAATGAAGAGCGGACACGTGTTGTATGACTTAAAGGTGCATGTGTGTACGGTTTTCTGACATCTACAGGTGAAGTCGTTTGATGTATCCGTCACCTCACCCTCACCCTGCTGAACGTGCAGGAGAACCTATGGTCGACTTCAGTTGTCATTACCACTCAAAAGATGTTTAATAGGTCCACTTTTACTGCTGTAAAAAGACAGCAGCCTCCATAGAGAGGACCCCTTCCTCATGTAAAATGATTAATGGGCTCATTTTAGGGAAATGGAATAAAAAAAACATTTACGTCATTATAAATATATGAAAATGTCAGTATGTAATTGTTTTGTGATGAAAAATGAGCAAAATCTTACACAAGGAACCTTTCAATATTTCACTTCCTGTTCCACCAGTGACATCATTCCACAGGAAGTACAGCCCCACTCTCCTCTCATATGGGGGAAGTAGATTTGGAATCAACATGGCTGCAAGAGTGGAGCCAGTGTCTCTCATCAGGAGACCCTCAGCTATTTATATGGAGGACACCCGCTGGCCTTCAGTACTTCATCCATTTGTGTGTCCAAACCAGAGACACTGGGGAGACACACAGATTGTCTCACTGGGGAAATCTAGCAGGAGTGATGAAGGAGCACACACCATATGACTGTGACTAGCACGGGGCTGCACACCTTCACACACACACACACACACTGTGGTGAGTCAGAGACAAGCTGTGCCGCTGGTTCATAATTCACACAAGAGGAAGAGGAGGAGGAAAAGGAAAAGGGGGAGAAGGAGGGAGAAGGGGAAAAGGAGGAGAAGGAGAAGGAGGAGGAGGAGGAAGAAGAGGAGAAGGCGGAGGAGGAGGAAGAAGAGGAGAAGGAGGAGGAGGAGGAAGAAGAGGAGAAGAAGGAGGAGGAGAGGGAGGAGGAGGAGGAGGACGATGAGGATGATGATGCACCTTGGCTGCATCCTGTGATCATTCACATCACAGGCCCACTTCAATTATACAGCTCATTACCCGCAATTTCACTGGCGGGTGTGTGTTTGTGTGTGAGCCGTGTGCATACCTACACACACGTGCACAGAGAAAGATGAGCCGTGTTCTCTTGAACATACAAGATACATGATGAGAGAAGCATGAAAACCAATGGCTGTAATGAGATCGTCCATGACTGCGCTGATCACTCTGACCCTTAATGAACAAAAATCAAATCAAATCTAATTTGATTTATATAGCATAACAATAATATAGCATATGTAGTATTCCCAAGTCACAGTTTGTCTCACAGGGCTTCACAGGGTGGGTGACATCCTCTGTCCTTAGACCCTCAGCAATAATAACCCAATAAAAGTAAGGGGGCATTTGTTGGGAATCAACTTTTATCAGCCCCACACGTGGCACCGTGATGTTAGGAATCAACTTAAATCAGGCACCATTCATGTTGTACATAAATAGGGACAATTTGGTTGTTGGCTAAAATATATCATTTACCATCAGGGATCAGTAAACACATAAAACATGGAGTGTGTGTGTGTGTGAGTGTGTGTGTGTGAGTGTGTGTGTGTATGTGTGTGTGTGAAAAGGGGGGGGGGAGTGTAGAGAGAGAGAGAGAGAGAGAGAGAGAGACAGAGATTGGGGGTGGAATCACGTGAGTGATATGACCCCGGAAACCAAAATGGCGGCGGAGTGGCGTTCATCTGGTCAGGTACTGGTCCTTTACCTGGTGATAAATGAGTTGATCAGGTTGATCGCATCATGGATGATTAGACCAAAGAACAAAACACACAGCTCTTACAGGTTTCACAAACACAGTGTATCCTTCACTAACGGAATCTCTGCCCAGACATGCGCCTCTGACTCTGAGTTGCTCCGCTCGGAGTTGTACAGCAAAGTCCACTCTAATGGGTCGCAGCCTCGTTCGTGACTGGGCTCGGCGGTTCGGCGTCGTTGTGCGCTCCAGGCGGCTACAATGGAATGCACCGGGAATCCAGGTACTCCAATCCGTGGGAGCTGGATATTGAAGTCTGTTCAGCCCTCTCTGTGGAAAGAAAGAAAAGTGTAGTCTATGGGTTCGATCCGCGGGTTGGAAGGTGGTGGGAAAAGCTGAAGGATGATCGAAAATTAGAGTCCAAGGCAGAAGATTTGCTCCCTTAAGGCGATGACCTGGGAATAGCCTTAGTCCTGAATGTAGAAATGAGTGTGGAAACTGTGGAGAAACTTGGAGCAGCTCCTTACTTTGACGATGCGGGGGAAAAGCAATGGCGGACGGACACAGACGTTTTATAACTTTGAGTTACATCACCGGGGATCCCTGTTGGGTGTGTCCGGTTTCAGCCAATGCCGGCGCCGAGTTCTCATTTTGAGAATTGCGTCACTCTTGACTTGACTTCAGGTGTGAGTGAGGGGGTGTGTGTGTTGTGGAGGGAGCGGGTCTCCACGGGGTGGATGCAGCACTTAACATACAAAGAATGTGTATTGAAGTGAATGGAGATATCTGTGTGGAGATGAAAGGGTCTGATTTACATAAACCCAGTGTCCTGATCAAGGTAATTAAATCAAACAGGGTGCCATTTGTTGACCCCTGTCTTGATCAAAGGGATGGGTGTTTTGGGGGGAACCATGTGTGAGGGTCATAAAACTCCAGTTCAGGTTTCTCTTTTGTCCTTCTACACCACATGGCATGGAAGCACAACGCCTACATAACTAAAGTTTGAATGTATAAGGAAAGTTATAAAAGCTGTACAGCGATCACTCTTTCTTTCTTCTTCTCTCTATGAGCATGAATATGTCGTTGTACTGTTCATGGTGCTTCACTCTCCTCTCGCACAAAGTGCATACGGAATCAACTCCAGCGTTGTTGAATATGTTTTTAGGTCAGATGACAAAACTAAACTCCAGTGTGTTTGAGTGGAGCCTGAAGGGAAGAAGACGTTCTCACTGCTGAGCCTCTTTAGTCTGGAATCTGGTCGATTGTGGAGAATCAGTTCTGTAACAAAAGTCTGATATTCACACATTTGGTTCAGTGCAATAATCTACACAGTACTGAAGTATTTCAGCAGAATGAACCAAATCAATCTAGTGTGTACAATTTAAGGTGCAGTGTGTATGATTTTGAAAAAAATGTTGTCACTTCTATCTATAGAAATAGAATTACTACACAAATGTATAATCACCCCAATGTATGACTTGCTTTTTACAGAGTGGACGTACTAAACATATTTTGACTTTCATCAACAGGTCAAAGTGATGGATACAATATGCAACTTCACCCATAGATGTCACCAAATCTTGCACACTGCACCTATAATTGAAATTCTTTCATATTTATATGGCCAATATCGATTATTAGTAGTCAAGGAGGCCGATAACCGATATTTGGAACTGGTATTAATTTGCAGTAAAAGTGGAAATATTGACGTCAAAACTGGAGTAATGTCTGTCTGCCTCTTTAACTGTAACTCACTTTTTTTTTCTCCGTCTTCTTCCGGCAATACGAAACGGGGCAGCTAACAAAAGCTAACGGAAGCTAACTGTTCACAGGCCGTTGAATGTTCTCCACCCGCAGATGTAGTGTTTGTTTGGTCAGTTCCGGCGTCCGGTCTGATAGAATTGTATGAGCCGTTGGCGTCCCTTTGGCGCCGTTTGTGTCTGCTCCCAGAGAAACATTATTCTGTGGAGCGGTAAATACTGAGTAAGGTTGCCACACTGACACGTTATCAGTGACGGACCGATGTCACTTCCTGCTTTTGGACAAGCAGCAACGCTGAGCCATGTTACAGTCACGTCAGCGCAGTACCGCGGCTGCATCAGAGCCAAAATAATACAGTTTTAAATTGATCTCTTATCGGCCGTCGGGTATAAAACAAGGCCGATGCCGATATACGTCAAAATACCATAATTGGTGCCCATAATCAGTCCGACCAATAATTGGCCAATCCCTACTCGCCAGCCATGACTATTTTCCCAATGGGGAAACCCACTTAATTTAGTTAGCTGATGCAAGCTGTGTAAATGGGGCAGTAGGTCTACTAATTGATCTGATCTGTGTGGTGAGTATTGGAGGACATTTGTCAGACTTATAGCATGACTAGATAGGAAAGCTGTATGATTTGATATGATGTTGACATGTGGTATAATATTGATTGGGAAATGTGATATTGTGAATGGATATAAAAGTGATGATAATAAATCACAGTATGGCATGAGTGAGAGGGGGAAACACGCTGAGTGTCAACTGTCTCACAATGATTTCATTTATACTGTAACCTGTATACAGGCCTCCCCACTGAGGTCTGAAACACTATGGTAGATTTCAGTTCTTATTAAACCTCAAAAGATGTTAAACACGTCCCCTTTTCTTCTGTAAAAACCCTACTGTAGGGTGGACCCGCTCCACGTGTAAATATACATAAAAGGGCTAATTAAAGCGAATCAAACATTGGAGGGATTATACATTTGTAAAAATGTCTATGTATAATTGTTTTGTGATTCTATTTCTATAGGTGGATGTGACAAAAAATGACACAAATCGCACACACTGCACCTTTAAGATACAGGAACAAGGAACAAAGATAACGTCAAAAAGCTGCATGTGATTGGAATGAGAGTTGCTGACCCTGCAGAACCGTACCGGGTTTGTTCAATCAGGTGAAAACAAGTCTTTTTGTGGCCCCGTACCTCATCCACATCACTGCGCTTCCCACTGCTGCCTGCAGGGGGCCCTCTTTACCATGGGAACTAATTAATGCTCTGCACAGAGGGTGTTCCTCTCCTTTGTTCTCCTCTCTGTGGTGAGAACATTTAATACTGCTGGAAATCCCAGGTTTTTATTTTCCAAAAGGTGTCAGAATCCAACTCACTAACAGATGATTGTCCAGTACAGATCTGAAAGTTCCAAAGAAAGTCCATAAAGGTGACAACAATCAATAAGGTATACACGGTCAAAAACGTATTGCCACGTCACTCTAACAGAGACTGCAGGCAGATTATCCAGATTACATCATGCATTGCACCGGAAGTTACAAATCAGAAACAAAATAAGAAATTCACAATAATGATTGCAGCAGTCTGATAACGAAAGAGCACAATGTGACAACCAGCAGTGAGGCACTGCTTCTGTCTCCTCTCGGGACTTCAGAAAGACAGAGACAGCTCCACAACCATTAAAAAGACATCTAAATAATGACTGCACTCAGCCAGACATCGGCTCTTTGCTCACTGGCAGACTGAGAGAGAGTGAGTGGAAGAGTTGAGAGAGGAGCTCGTCCTCAGAGGGAGTCAAAGAGTCTCAGGAGGCCTCAGCTTCACCCTTCACAACCTGTTTGTGTATTCCACACATGTACAGTTGACATGCCCATCAGACACATTATGAGACCAGGGCTCTGCCCTTTAGCACTGCTGAGTTCATTTTGTCCTGCAGACTCTCTCCAGCCAGCTGAACTGCATGTTAGTTAGAGATGGAGCTGTGAATAGTATTATCATGCTTAAAGGTGCAGTGTGACCGCTAGAGGTGAAGTTCCATGCTGCACGAACATGGAGGGGACCTTATGGTAGACTTCAGTTGTCATTAAAACTCAAAAGATGTTGAGTATGTCCACACTGGGCTACTGTAAAAACATGGCGGCCCCCATAGAGAGGACCCACTCCTCATGTAAATATACATTAATGGGCTCATTTAAGGGTAATGGAGAAAAAAGAAACAATGTAAGTGATTATAAATTCATGAAAATGTCAATTGTTTTGTAAAATATTTAGTTGTGACGAAATTGACAAATCTTACGCATTGCAGCTTTAATGTAAAACTGCATTTATGATGATGTCATCAGAATAAAACATCTGGACAGAGCAATGTTTATGTGTCTCAGAGCGTGTTCATGTATATATATATATATATATATATAGTATAGTTATTGTTATGAAGGACCCTCTCTGGTTTTTCCTGACTTGAAATTGAAACTCAGGAGACCTATTCACTCAATAATAAATATTTTACACATTCATTATTAACCAGTAAATAAGCAGCAATATTTTGCCTCAGCAACATGAAGAATCATTATTCACTGACACCTCCTTCTCCTGTGTGGAGGCTCCACTGAAGAAAAGGAATTGCATTATAGAGACAGGGGGAGGAAGATATAGAGCATCACCAAAGATCACATCTAGAGCATCTCTCTGCTCTTCATGCTCCAACTGTTAGGTAGATTCAACTCATTTCTCACAATCCTCAATTCTTTTGTCCTTCTCTCCTTTTTTACTTCAGAAGGCGAACATCGAGGAAGCTGCTGCTTACGAGGCTCAAGGGACCAAAGGCAGCTGGAGAGGAGGGTGAACGTGTGAGAAGATTTATATGGGCTCTGAGTCTTTGCCGTGGGCTGAGTGTATTCACATGCAGCATCAATAGAAATGGGATTAGACCTCAGAGAAAGGCAGGATCAGATCCGAATCCTGCTGCTACAAGGTCATCGTGGGAACCCACATTGCCAAGAAACAGGTCCTGAACCCTGACAGGTGGGACCTGGACATTACCAACAACCCAGTGGACGGATTGCCTTCACTGAACCCAAAACCTACCCACCACAGGCACCCCCATCCTCCCCCCAATGGACATTACGAATATCTCGTTGTGCCATCTGGTCTCGCCAATACCCCAGCAGTCTTTCAGTCCCTGATTGACGACATCCTCTGAGACTTCATAAACCGGACAGTCTTCTTCCACCTAGATGATATACTCATCTTCTCCAAGGACTCAACTGAACACATTCAACAGGTGCAATCTGTACTCAAGAGACTCCTCGAGAACTGTCATGTCAAGGCAGAGAAGTGTGATTTTCACACCCCCAGTGTCTCCTTCTTAGGATAGATTATCACCAAGGGACAGTTGGGGATGGATCCGACTAAGGTGGAAGCGGTCAAGTCCTGGCCCACTCCGGATTCCAGGAAGCAGCTCCAAAGGTGGTGGATGCCTCCTCTCCCAACGCTCTGCCAAGGACCAGAAGATCCACCCCTGCACCTTTTTCTCCGGGCGCCTCTCCCCTCTGGAGAAAAATTACGACATTGGGAACAGGGAGCTATCAGCGGTGAAGCTGGCACTTGAGGAGTGGCGCCACTGACTGGAGGGGATCCGACAACCGTTCCTGGTATGGCTTGAACACAAAAATCTGGAATACATCAGGATGGCCTGAAGACTCAATTCCCTGCAAGCCAGGTGGGCACTATCTTTTACTCGCTTTCAGTTCACCCTGTCTTATAGACCTGGCTCCAGTAATACTAAACCTGACACTTTCTTGGCAGTTCCAGGGGGAGGAGTAGTCCTTCTCCTCTCTCGACACCATGGGAGGTGGAGGAGAGTGTGAAGGCTGCTGCGAAGGAACAGCCTGGTCCCAGCGCCAGTCTTCTCCCTTCCGAAGGGATGACTTCCTGTTGTGGATAGATTTTCCAAGATGGTGCACATCATCGCTCAACCCAAACTCCCCTCAGCCAAAGAAACAGTGGAACTCATCTTCCAGCACGTCGTTCAACTCCACGGCATCCCCCTCGACATCATCTCCGACAGAGGTCCCCAATTCTCCTCCATCTTCTGGCGGGAGTTCTGCTAACTCCTGGAGGCTACCATCAGTCTGTCTTCTGGATATCACCCCAGTCTAACGGTCAATCAGAATGGAAGAACCAGGAGATGGAGACTGCTCTAAGGTGCATTGCCCATAACCCCCCCCCCCCCCTGTTGGTCCTATCAGCTCCTGTGGGTGTTTGCCCATAATTCCTTGTCGACCTCCACCACTGTCCTCTCTCCTTTTTACTGTGTCTACGGCTATCAGCCCCTACTATTCCCCAGCAAGGAGAGGGACATTTCCTGTCCATCTGCCTTGGGATACAGTTGCCGGAAGACCTGGGCCACAGCCAGAACAGCCCTCCTGTTCAACAATCAACTTTGAAGATGGTATCGAATACCCCCGAGCTTTACATTCCCGGGGCTCTACATAAGGTCGGGGCAGCTCCAGCTTCCCCTGTCATCAGTGGTGTAGGAGTTTAAAGCTGCAAAGTGTAGACTGTCCCTGACATATAGGGACTCAAGACCTACTCATTTGGGAAGCAGGAATCAGAGCAAGATCTGGCCATAAGTGGGCCGTCAGCATGGCAATTAACCAGGCAGAATGTTCGCTAAGGACCAAAGACAACATCAGAAACCCTTGCACTGGAAAACATGGTCTAAGTACAGCACATTTCCAGCAGTGGTCAAAGTCCATCCCTTGGGAGAAGAGAACCATTATCCAGGATGAATTCCGAAACTTTGAGGAAGAAGGGAGAAGAGCAAAATCCATTGAGCTTGCAACTCAAGGAGCCTGGACAAGGTGTAACCTCCCCAAAAGAACCATCACATGGAGTGAACTGTGGAGGCTTGAACCCTTATACCCTTTCTACTACGAGCAGTGTACGACACCATACCAACCCCAGTCAATTTGCACAGGTGGGAGACGAGGGAGGACCC
Organism: Chascanopsetta lugubris; assembly: GCA_016785325.1. NCBI lineage: Eukaryota > Metazoa > Chordata > Actinopteri > Pleuronectiformes > Bothidae > Chascanopsetta > Chascanopsetta lugubris. The sequence goes on along the minus strand of JAFBJT010015505.1, from coordinate 35,982 downwards.
AATGTGCAGGTTGTGTGGGGGAA
>JAFBJT010015505.1:0-34440 GCA_016785325.1 Chascanopsetta lugubris | reverse complement strand
AGGCACAACTCAAGGTATTGTTAGCCATAGTAGTGTTGAACAAAGTCATGTATACTGCACCCTTGTTTTGGTATAAATATTAAAATCCTCTTAACATCTTTTTCTCTAGGATGCTCAACTGCACCTTGATGATGCTGTCAGAGATCAGGATGACCTCAAGGAACAAGCTGCTATGGTGGAACGCAGAAACGGTCTGATGGTGGCTGAAATTGAAGAACTTAGAGCTGCTCTTGAACAGACTGAGAGAGGTCGCAAAGTTGCAGAGCAGGAGCTGGTGGATGCTAGTGAGCGTGTTGGACTTCTGCACTCTCAGGTGAAAAGGCACAGTCATTTCATGAATATATCCTATGAAAATTAATTGAAAAGTGAAAAGTCGACATGATGACTAAAGTAAATCAATTTTTTCATCTTTTAGAACACAAGCCTTCTGAACACCAAGAAGAAGCTTGAGACTGATCTGCTTCAGGTCCAGGGTGAAGTTGATGACACCGTTCAGGAAGCAAGGAATGCAGAGGACAAGGCGAAGAAGGCCATCACCGATGTACGCTTACATTGTATTTACTATTACTCAACGCTTAGCTCCTCAATTACTCTAAAATAAATTTCTAATCGCAACATTCCATTTTGTAGGCTGCTATGATGGCTGAGGAGCTGAAGAAGGAGCAGGACACCAGCGCTCATCTGGAGAGGATGAAGAAGAACCTGGAGGTCACAGTCAAGGACCTGCAGCACCGTCTGGATGAGGCCGAGAACCTCGCCATGAAGGGCGGCAAGAAGCAGCTCCAGAAACTGGAGTCCAGAGTATGAACTGTTTACTGTATCGTACAAATGGACATAATCAATACGTTTAATCATGCACATTCTAAATGAATGATCGATCACCTTGTTACAGGTGCGTGAGCTGGAGACTGAAGTTGAGACCGAGCAGAGACGTGGGGCCGATGCCATTAAAGGTGTCCGCAAATACGAGAGGAGAGTGAAAGAGCTGACCTACCAGGTAATTAACTCCACTAAAAAGTATATGTACACTACTTTTAGGTGTGTTTTTTTTTCTTTCACTAAGAATCATTGATTCTTGCAGACTGAGGAGGACAAGAAGAACGTGACCAGACTTCAGGATCTGGTGGACAAGCTCCAGCTCAAAGTCAAGGCTTATAAGAGACAGGCTGAGGAGGCGGTGAGTCAACTACAATACATGTCATTTTATTTTGATGAATCAGAATCACAAACTCTGTCTGAGAACTTAAACAACATATGTCATTTCCCTTCGCAGGAGGAGCAGGCAAACACTCACATGTCCAGGTGCAGGAAGGTTCAGCACGAAATGGAGGAGGCTCAGGAGCGCGCTGACATTGCTGAGTCTCAGGTCAACAAGCTGAGAGTCAAGAGCCGTGATATTGGAAAGGTGAGTGATGTGATCCTATTTTACATAATATTGTACGGCAATCCTCATTTCATGATGTTCCTGAAGCTCATTATTCCCCACTCTTTCTTTTAGTTGGATTCTGCTGAGTAAGTCAACGTCCAGTCAAGGCCTTTCAACAGAGTTCATAAAATATGAAACAGTACTTGGGGGCAATTTTTCAATAAATCACGTAATTGAGCTCAAATCTTGTCTTTGTCTTTACTGATTTTTAGTTCAAAGTACTGAAGTGTCTTAAGGAGTGAAATAACTTGTGCTTAAATGTTCATAATATAGTGATATTTGAAATAGGAGTTTGAAAGCTAATACCTGCAAACTTCTATTTCAGATAGCACTGACTTTAAGATTACATGACAAGGCAGATGAGAATATGGTAAACATGATCCGCCCTTTGTCAGAGGTTTAACCACATTCGAGTTTCTGTATATAATTTACATTTGACTTGGTATTAAACACAATAGCTGGCAAATAAATCCATAACTTAAGTTGTAAACAGGGAATGGGTAAAAAAAAAAAGGGAAATAGGAAAGCAAATCCAAATCTGCTTAGGACTCAAATGAGGCTAAGGCCAGTTCTGCATCCATGCAATGTTCCATTTGGTATGCCAATAGTCACAAATAGATATTAAGCCCCAAGTCCAACAAGTCTTTGCACCATCTCTTGTAAGGAATAGAAACTTGACTCAGAATCTTGGTGCATGAGTCAGTTTCCACCCACCAAGGACTTAATGAACACTCTACTTTTAATCCTCTACACTTTCAAGAGAGGAATATTTGAATTTCTTCTCATTGTTGTTTTCCCCTGAACATACTGTGTGGTTACCAGGTAAACACATACTGCAGGCACGGAGCAAAGTAGTAGTGGTAGTAGTAGTAGTAGCAAAGTAAATCAACAGTTCACCAAAATGTATTCATTCCAACAGCAGAGAGACCAATTCCAAAGGTCAAAAGTACAACATAGTGTCAACTAATTGTCCAACACATTTATCTCAGGGGAAGAAAATTAGTAGATCTTCCAAGATTCATTCGGACACTTGCATTGCACCTCTTTAACAGAAGTCACCATACATATCAAAGGCAGCACGCTCAGTTTGCTTTGAGTGAAACTTATTTTGAGGCCTGATCTAAAACGTTGTCGGGTGTTTTCATTGTGTGTCCATTCAGAGAGTCTAATTGGGGTGATTGAACTTATATGGATAATAGTTTTAATGCAGGCCTATGATCTGGGACAAGTGTCATGTAACGGCAGACCCCAGACATTTAGTGGCAATTGGAACAAGCACAATTCTAAATTTCATAGCATATTTAGTTACCATTATACTGTGGACAGAGAACGTTATTATTATTAAGTAAATATTTGTATTTATGGAACAAATAAGTATATAGCCGTGAGTAAACTGTAAACTGGCAATATTCATTTTTATGTGTATAGTTAAGATCCAGCACTCACCTAAAATATTTATATTCTCATAATAAATACATGCTCAGAAATCTTGGTTATCAAGTGGCTTAAAATAGATGTGAGAATGAAAATGTAATACTCCATATCACTAGAATAATAAATGATCAATTAACAATATTATTGTTTATTGCTGATGTGGATTCTCTCTTAAGCTATGTTTCCCATTAGCATAGCTCCAAGGATGGAAGCAGTCAGTAAATTAAGTCAACAGAAATCACTTAGACGAATGTAAAACTGAATCCACTGACAAAACACTGTCAGGAATTATGTTATGACTTACCAGATGCTTGTAACAGTGAGCCATTCCCTATTGTGCAGTGACAAATGACTTATTATAAGCCCGAAGCTATTGCAGGAATCCGAGTACTCTCCTGTTGCTACTCAGTGCACTCGGTTGTTGGAGTGTTTGGAGAGGCGACAGCAAGTATAAATTAATAGGAATCCTAACAGCATTCTAAATTTATGACCAAAGGTGGTTTCCAACAAAGCCCATTCATAAACACAATGCTGACTGGCTTATCCAAAATGAATCCTGACTCATTATAAAGGTCAGCCAGAGGCAGTGACCGTGTGTGATGAGTAATTTGAAAAGCTGCAGCTTCAGGGTTGACTTTTTACAAATCATTTCTAAAGGGTAGTATCACAAAAAGATTGCCATCACAAAAAACTGCCAGTTGCTTTTGTTTTTTCGGAAAAAGTAATCGATCAAAACAAATAAAGTCTATTATGTCACAGCAGAATGTGAACATGTGTGTTAATTCTAAACATATTCATTTGATTCATCAATCTTAATGATGCACGACAAGAAGATCTTTTAAAGGGAAAATAGTTCCAGATTGTATATTTGGCACGGCTAATGTGACCTCTGTAGTTTAGAAAATCACTCGGTGAAGGACACGTAATAAACTGCATCCTGTCTATAAAAGGCTACACCAAGTCACAATCAGGACACACTCATTAGTATTGTGTGAAGGTTGTCCTGCCTTTGTGGAAACCAAGTGTCACAGGAGCACAGGTGTTGCTGGACTCGGGCAGATGTTATCTGTGTGGACGGTGAACACTCGAGCCGGTACAGCGCATTCGTAGGCCAAGATCAAGTTCACTCGGGCTTTGTTGTGCTTCTGGACAACTGCAGCTAAGTGGCCACCGAGGACAGCTTTCCTTTGTTTAGAATGACAACGACGTGATCATATGTCGGACTGTGGCCTGCGGTATTCCCTTTCAACACAGCTGTCTGTCTCCATGAGGTGACGGAACAATTTGGCACGTACCACGATGATGTACCTCGGCTGCACAGGAAATAACTGGTCAACTAAACCCTGCGCCATGTCTCTCCTCTGCCACAGACATTACGCAGTTTGTGTGGGGAGTTGCATGTCCTGCATAAGCACGATTATATGGAATCGCCCAATGGTTGTTTGCACTTTACTTTGGCATGACCCCCCCCCCCCCCCCCGTTCGATAACATTATCGTTTCATCGTTTGTATGTCACCCTTAGACTGTCAAGTTGTCAGACTCTAATTCAGTCAAAGGAAAACATACAGAGATCAACCAATGCCAATGTCAGCCAACTTTGCTTCCCGAAAGTATTATTACTCTGTCATGGGACTGTCCACTCTTGTCCCTCACCAGGCTCCTCCCCTCTTGACCTATTTGACAAGTTATATTTCAGTTCATGGGCACAGAGGGGCTCATCTACAAGCATCCACAGGCAGAAGGTCACACAAAAAGGAGTCAGGGCTATCAGTTTCCCTTCATATGTCAGATTGAGGGTTGCAGTATTCCCTTGACTCTCAAAGATGACGTAGTCTCTCGATCAGCATTATCACATGATTCTGGGATGGTCTGAAATACAAGTATGCAAGATGAGATGAAAATAAATACCAAGTACCCATGAAATGAAGCTCACCGTGGAGATGCACGAACATTGACAGAAGCACCCTGATGCTATGAATATATATATATATATATATAATATGTAATATGAAGGGATTTGTGTCTGTTATATTTTTTTATTTTAGACTTTTGAAAGCTGTCGCGGTGTGATGACTGACTTATCATATATTATGTTTGGGATATAATTGATTCAGACGATCACTCAAATCAGCTGGTGTTATCATGTCACCAGGGAGATCTGAGACCTGTGTGTATAAACTGCTCTGTATTCAAGGTGACACAGCACATTGATTAACTACTTGTCACTTGTTCCAAACTTCCTGCTTTAGGAAATAAATACAGGCTGCCAAATACATGTAAAGGAGGGGGGCATTCATATTTGTTAGTAGATTGAGAGATAATATCAAAAAACGAATCATCTAACTAATTTTGTGTAAAAATAACATGTAATGGGAACCCAAGCACACTTGGACTAACCTTGACTTGACGAAAAAAACAAAACAACCGATGACCATTGACCTTACTTGAATAGCTCTTTGGACACATGCTATTCATAATGGCTGAAAAAACCGAGGGCCTTTGACCTAACTTGAATAGCATTTGTGCGCCACATGTTTGCACAATAGCCCTCCTCCCTATTGGGGTCGCGTCAGTGACATTCCCCAAGGTCATCTCCTTTTTAAAGACAGAGGGCCGAGTAAATCTAAAAAGGCCCAGAACTTGACTCAATCCAGATGTAGAAATACACAAGTGATTTGGGACTTTTTTGCTTTGCTACATTTGTTTCACTCTGAAATTTTAATTAGTCCTGGGTATGCTTCTCAGTCATGGTAATATTGAAGTTCTGGCATCTCTAACATCTTGTTTATTGGCGCAGGACTTATTTTGGATCTTATCCCTTGGGGACAACTGTCCAGCCTCTTCATTCCAAGTCGATATGTAATCTCTCTTCAGCTTTTATGGAATGGTGCTCCGCCTCCATTTTACTTCAGACATCTGAGATGTATAGTAGCAACTGTATACCAGTGACATTTACATGCCTCTCCAAAACCACAACCTGTGCTAGGCACAGCAAGCTGGGCACAGCAGACTCAAGTAAGACCATTGCTGCTAAATGTGACAATCATTTAATTTACTATCAACACACCCAGGTGGTTACTGTTGATTTCCGCTCTGTATTAATACTTTACATGTTTTACTTTGCCAAATTTCCTCATGATATTTAATGATGTTTACTTTTACAGTAACACTTACCAGAATAAAATACATGATTGGCATACATTTTCAAGTACATTTCCAAATAAAAAGGAATTTGAAACACAAGTCTTAGGATACTCTAATCTTTTTATATACACAGCCTTGAAGGGAATGGCTCTGGTCCTCTTTTACTGAATACTTGACCTTGTTTTATTGGAAGACCACATGTGTGACTGTCGTGCAACAGTGCACCAGTGGCAGATGGGTGCTGCTCCAGAACTGAGAGACTAATACCTTCACAATACTTAACCAACACTTAAAAAAATTAATAATAATAATGATAATGATAATGATAATGATAATGATAATAATAATAACAACAAAGTAGAATATGTACCTTTATACTTTGGCTTATGTATTAACACGCTGAGTGCAGTGGATTGATTTTGATCAGTTGTACTAATTTAAGACTCTGCAACATATTTAAAACTTGGTGTCAACTCTTGCAGTATATGAACATGTTTGACAGAATCTTTCATTCTTTCATCATTACTTTTTTTAAACAAGTGTGCTCTCATCACAACATATTCCCCTATATTACTGTATTAGAAAATAACTTGGGTGTTTGAATTTGATAAAACAATATCAAAATTCTGCTCTTGCTTTTATGGAATATACATAAATGTGTCAATGTGATGAATGGCCTCTCAGTTTGAGTGAAGGGGAAAAAATACCCTCTCCCACAAATGGGCACAGAAGGAGCTCAATCACTGCAAATGTCAACGTCACAGGACCAGCGGCAACATGACAAGAATACATGACCAAACGGAGAAAGGCACACCTACTGGGCAGACAGCCCCCATCTATAAAACAGGCTTCTGAGGACATTGTCAATAACTGGTAGGCTTCCAACTCAGGTGAGTACACCAACTTCAATTTGTTAATATTGCGGAAACCAAACATTGTGTAGATATCAATTTTCATTTTGTCATTTCAATGATTTATTAATGTGTCGAATATGATGCCACTCTGTCGTTAACATTCATTTAGTTAATGATGAATGAATGATTGCTCGTTGGGCATATTAGTATTTATAGCAATAGATTAAATTACTTTTTTATTTTTATTTTTACTGATTTTATGCTGATTATGCATTTTTGCTGCTGCAACACTGCTGATTTCCCAACTGGGACTAATGGAGGATTATCACATGCCACCCTTTTCTTGTCTTAATTTATCTTATCTTATTAATAGGGTCAAAAGAACAGGCCAAACTACATCTACTTATCTGTTGGGGCCAGAGAAGGTACGGTTTCTATTTAATGAAATCCACTAATTTCACTAATCACCCCAGCTGTAAAGCTGCAGCATGTTAATGTCTCCATCTTTCAGACACTCAAGGTGCCATCATGAGCACAGACGCAGAGATGGAGGCCTATGGCCCCGCGGCCATTTACCTCCGGAAGCCCGAGAAGGAGAGACTGGAGGCTCAGAACACTCCATTTGATGCCAAAACTGCCTACTTTGTGACTGATACTGATGAGATGTATCTCAAGGGTAAACTCATCAGTAGAGAGGGTGGGAAAGCCACAGTGGAAACAATTACAGGAAAGGTAAGTGTGTCGCCTAAAATTAATCTCTACAAATGATCATGGCGAAGGTCGACATACAAATAGCCTATCAATGTTTGCATATTATATTTGGATAATATTTTGCTTTGGATTAATTTCATTACATTATCATATGGTGTATTACGACATTTTGCTTTGTTGTGTTTCAGTCCGTCACTGTAAAGGAGGATGACATCCATCCCATGAACCCTCCCAAGTTCGACAAGATTGAGGACATGGCCATGATGACCCACCTCAATGAGCCCGCTGTGCTGTATAACCTCAAAGAGCGTTTTGCATCATGGATGATCTATGTGAGCTTTAATCTTACAATGTTCAGTATTTGTATATTCAAACCCTCTCATTCCAATCTGAATTGTTCTTCCTCCTTGGTCCTTCAGACCTACTCTGGCCTGTTCTGCGTCGTCGTGAACCCCTACAAGTGGCTTCCTGTGTACGACCAGCAGGTTGTTGTTGCATACAGAGGCAAGAAGAGGATTGAAGCACCACCGCACATCTTCTCCATCTCTGACAATGCCTATCAGTTCATGCTCACTGGTGAGATAGTTCATTACTTTAGTAACGCCAGAATCAAAATATGAGCTTGAACGGAGTTTATCTTGACTTTTGTCGATGTTTGTATTTTAGATCGTGAGAACCAGTCTATCCTGATCACGTGAGTACTACACATTTACCTAACATTTGAAGAATACGTTTTTATTATCCGTTTTGTAATGAGTATCATTAAATTACCCTTAGTGGAGAATCTGGTGCTGGAAAGACTGTCAACACCAAGCGTGTCATCCAGTACTTTGCAACAATTGCAGTTGCTGGAGCCAAGAAAGCAGAGTCATCTGGCAAAATACAGGTAGAACTGGGCTGGCTGATTCAAATCATCATCACAGTTGATTGATGGTAGATGACACATTTCATACATCTTCATCTTAATTCTCTAGGGTTCACTGGAAGATCAAATCATTGCAGCCAACCCTCTACTAGAGGCCTATGGTAATGCTAAGACTGTGAGGAATGATAACTCCTCCCGTTTCGTAAGTGTTCATTGGATCTTCATACACTGAAAGTTTCTTATATATAGGGTTACTGTGAGTCAAACTGACATTTTTCTGTTAAATGCTTAGGGTAAATTCATTAGAATTCATTTTGGCACTTCTGGCAAGCTGGCCTCTGCTGATATTGAAACATGTAAGTACTTATTTCCATTTGTAGTAAATTGGTTTGTGTACAAATGCAGTGTATTGGAGTGTTTGATTCTCATTCATTACAAAATCTTTATAACTCAAAGATCTATTGGAGAAGTCTCGTGTCACCTTCCAGCTGTCCGCTGAGAGGAGCTACCATATCTTCTATCAGCTGATGACAGGCCACAAGCCTGAGCTGCTGGGTATGTTTTAAAAAATAAATACATTAAATTAAGTTTGATGAAGTAAATACAACTGCCAATGTGAGTTGTTCCTTTCATTTCTTGCAGAGGCTCTTCTGATCACCACCAACCCCTATGACTACTCAATGATCAGTCAGGGTGAAATCACTGTCAAGAGCATCAATGATGTAGAAGAGTTCATTGCAACAGATGTAAGTTGTAGGTAAATGGGAGGATGGCATCAGAAGGCAGATGCCAAAATAAATGACTTTCTAAAAATGATTTTGCTGCACACTAATTGCAGACTGCTATTGACATCTTGGGCTTCACTGGTGAGGAGAAGGTTGGCATCTACAAGCTGACTGGCGCTGTGATGCATCATGGCAACATGAAATTCAAGCAGAAGCAGCGTGAGGAGCAGGCTGAACCTGATGGAACTGAGGGTAACTGTCTTAAATGTGTGATATAATGTTAAACTAAACAGGATTATAGCAAATGCATGTACAAAGTAAAAACTCTTAAATACCCCAGAAAAGTACATTTTTGCTCCACTTGTATGTAAACTCGTCATAAAATATATCACACTAAATTAATTAATTCATTAAATGAAGTAGCATTAACAAAGTGTAACTGAGGTGATTCCTTTTTTTAACCAGAGGCTGATAAAATCGCCTACCTCATGGGCCTGAACTCAGCTGACATGCTGAAAGCTCTGTGCTACCCAAGAGTCAAGGTCGGAAATGAGATGGTGACCAAAGGTCAAACTGTTACACAGGTAAAATTACGCTAAAGTATTGCTGTCAAAATGTAGTATTCCTGATCAAAGGGGAAAAACCTAATACTAGAATTATATTCCCTTCTATAGGTCAACAATGCTGTTAGCGCTCTGTGCAAGTCTGTCTATGAGAAGATGTTCTTGTGGATGGTCCTCCGAATCAATGAGATGCTTGACACAAAGCAGCCAAGACAATTCTTCATTGGTGTGCTGGATATCGCTGGATTTGAGATCTTTGATGTGAGTAATCGGTCAAATCTTTGAGTTATATCAAAAGATTTGATATTTTGATTTGAGCTTACTATGTACGGGGCTTTGATTTAATATATGTTATGGTTTGAGTCTACACAAATACATTTGTATGAATTTGGTTTGAGATATAACTTTCAAATTACAGTACAACAGCTTGGAGCAGCTTTGCATCAACTTCACCAACGAGAAACTGCAACAGTTCTTCAACCACCACATGTTTGTCCTGGAACAAGAGGAGTACAAGAAAGAGGGTATTGAGTGGGAGTTCATCGACTTCGGTATGGACTTGGCTGCCTGCATTGAACTTATTGAGAAGGTAAGACAGAACTATTGTCCTCATACATGAATCCATGCTTATTTGTTGGTTCTTTTTTTTCTTTTTTTTAATCAAACATCTCCTTTCAGCCAATGGGCATCTTCTCCATCCTTGAAGAGGAGTGCATGTTCCCCAAGGCAACAGATACCTCTTTCAAGAACAAGCTGCATGATCAGCATCTTGGAAAAACCAAGGCCTTTGAGAAGCCAAAACCAGCAAAGGGCAAGGCTGAGGCTCACTTCTCCTTGGTTCACTACGCTGGTACCGTGGACTACAACATCACTGGCTGGCTGGACAAGAACAAGGACCCACTGAATGACTCAGTGGTTCAGCTCTACCAGAAATCTTCAAACAAACTGCTGGCCTTCCTGTATTTCTCCCATGCCGGAACTGATGGTAAAAAAAAATGATGTGTGCTGAATACTCAGCAATTACAACATGCAGTACAAAGTTGTGCTTTGTAGAAGGTAGAACTCCTCTTGCGGTTCTTTTGCTTTACTTGGTATTTTTCTTTACAAAACGCAATGTGAATCCATACTTTAATATTTGGTTCTATTTGCATCTACGTTCTAAAAACAGATGCGGCTGGTGGCAAGAAGGGTGGTGGAAAGAAGAAGGGAGCTTCCTTCCAGACTGTGTCTGCACTTTTCAGGGTAATGTTTAACATTAACATTAACTGTACAACAAAGATGCAATCTAACCATATTGGTTTGCTTTTTGACCAAAGCTTTGCTTACATTTCAATGTTCAATTATACAGGAGAACTTGGGCAAGCTGATGACCAACTTGAGGAGCACTCACCCTCACTTTGTGCGTTGCCTGATTCCCAACGAAACAAAGACCCCAGGTAAAAATCCCAAAGTCCTATTAAATTAGAGTGGTCCAAGAAAACCTTTCCAGCAACAACACTTTGCAATCCTCAGGTCTGATGGAGAACTTCCTGGTCATTCACCAGCTAAGGTGCAATGGTGTGCTGGAAGGCATTAGAATCTGTAGAAAGGGCTTCCCCAGCAGAATTCTCTACGGTGACTTCAAGCAGAGGTACCTTTTCAAACAAAGCAATTTAAGCTAAGACAAAAAATACATTCACATCAATGACTGAGGGAAAACAACAAAATCGTGACATTTGCAGATACAAAGTGTTGAATGCCAGTGTTATCCCTGAGGGACAATTCATTGACAACAAAAAAGCTTCAGAGAAGCTGCTGGGCTCCATTGATGTGGACCACACCCAATACAAGTTTGGCCACACAAAGGTACACTTGTATGGATTATATTAACAGTTTTAAATGCATAAATATCCATGAATACTGACAATTGATTTCCTTTGACTTGACAACATAGGTCTTCTTCAAAGCTGGTCTGCTGGGTACCCTTGAGGAGATGAGAGACGAGAAACTGGCAGAGCTGGTGACCATGACTCAGGCCCTCTGCAGGGGATACCTCATGAGGAGAGAGTTTGTGAAGATGATGGAGAGGAGGTAAGTCTTACTATACCATACAGCCTTTTGAATACCCTATCAACTGTGAATCAAAGTCAATAATTGTACTTCAATTTTTACAGAGATGCAATCTTCACCATCCAGTATAACATTCGTTCATTTATGAATGTGAAGAATTGGCCATGGATGCATCTGTACTTCAAGATTAAGCCTCTTCTGAAGAGTGCCGAAACGGAGAAGGAGTTGGCTCAGATGAAGGAGAACTATGGGAAGATGCAGTCAGACCTGGCTACTGCCCTGGCAAAGAAGAAGGAACTGGAAGAGAAGATGGTTTCCCTGCTGCAGGAAAAGAATGACCTGCAACTGCAAGTGGCTGCGGTAAGTAGACTTTGAGATGTATCTGTAAGATTATTTCAGTTTATTCCTCTGACTGTGAAACAAACTAACCCAATGCACATTCAAAATACACTATAGGAGGGGGAGAACCTCTCAGACGCAGAGGAGAGGTGTGAGGGGCTCATCAAGAGCAAGATCCAGCTCGAGGCAAAACTCAAAGAGACAACTGAGAGACTGGAGGATGAAGAGGAAATCAATTCTGAGCTCACTGCTAAGAAAAGGAAGCTGGAGGATGAATGCTCTGAGCTGAAGAAGGACATTGATGACTTGGAGCTCACCTTGGCTAAAGTGGAGAAGGAGAAACATGCCACTGAAAACAAGGTTCAATTTACTTTGATTGTCTTACACAGTACAAATTAGAGGTGATGTTATACCTTGCTGTGCCCTCATAAATTATTAATCTGTTCAAACATTCAGGTGAAAAACCTCACAGAGGAAATGGCTTCTCAAGATGAGGCCTTTGCCAAGTTGTCAAAGGAGAAGAAGGCCCTCCAAGAGGCTCACCAGCAAACACTGGATGATCTCCAGGCAGAGGAAGACAAAGTCAACACTCTGACCAAGGCCAAGACAAAGCTGGAGCAGCAAGTGGATGATGTAAGAAACTATGCACTTTTATATTGTTTAAACAATTGGTCCTTTATTGACATGAAAGTAAATGTCATTACTGGACAAATGGATTTCTAAAAGGTTGCAAATCAACAATAATTGAAATGATCATTTATTAGCTTGAGGGATCCCTGGAGCAAGAGAAGAAGCTCCGCATGGACCTTGAGAGAGCCAAGAGAAAGCTTGAGGGAGATCTGAAACTGGCCCAGGAATCCATAATGGATCTGGAGAATGACAAGCAGCAGTCTGATGAGAAAATCAAGAAGTAGGTATTGTGTTGTTTGTCTTTTATGAACCTCTGACAAATTGCAAAAGCTAAGTGTTTTTTGTGTTTTCTTCCCCATTAAGGAAGGACTTTGAGGTCAGCCAGCTCCTCAGCAAGATTGAGGATGAACAGTCCCTTGGTTCTCAGCTTCAGAAGAAGATCAAGGAACTCCAGGTAACAGTTTCTTACACAAACAGAAAGCTCAGTTGATCAGGAAACATGTTAATTTCAACAAAATGACGATTCCTACTTTTCTTAAATCTAGGCTCGCATTGAGGAGCTAGAGGAGGAGATCGAGGCTGAGAGAGCTGCAAGGGCCAAGGTTGAGAAGCAGAGGGCTGACCTCTCCAGGGAGCTTGAGGAGATCAGCGAGAGGCTTGAGGAAGCTGGTGGAGCAACAGCCGCTCAGATTGAGATGAACAAGAAGCGTGAGGCTGAGTTCCAGAAGCTGCGTCGTGACCTGGAGGAATCGACACTACAGCATGAAGCTACTGCAGCAGCTCTTCGCAAGAAGCAGGCCGACAGTGTTGCCGAGTTGGGTGAACAGATTGACAACCTCCAGCGCGTCAAGCAGAAGCTGGAGAAGGAGAAGAGCGAGTACAAGATGGAGATTGATGACCTCTCCAGCAACATGGAGGCAGTGGCCAAAGCAAAGGTTTGGACTATTTTTCAGACCAAAAGTATAATAACACAATATTTCAACATATATAAATAATTGTAAAAAAAATGTAAAAAAAAAGTAGATACAGATGTCATAATGCTTCTGATTCCAGGGCAATCTTGAGAAAATGTGCAGAACTCTTGAAGATCAGCTGAGTGAACTTAAATCCAAATATGACGAGAACGTTCGCCAGCTAAATGACCTGAGTGCGCAGAGGGCAAGGCTACAAACAGAGAATGGTTTGTATCCAAAGTTTCTAATTCCATATTGAGTAATATTTTATGGGTTTTTTAATATTTGCATAAACATGCACACATGGTTTGCATTAAAACAATCTCGAAAGAAGAAACCTGATTAGGTATAAACTATGGTTTTTGTTAGTGCAGTCACATGATGCAGGTTATATAACACTTTCAACAATATTTCAAATGTGAAAGCAGTCACTCAATTACTATTCTTATCTACATCCTCAGGTGAATATACCCGGCAGCTTGAGGAGAAGGAGGCTCTTGTTTCCCAGCTCACTAGAGGCAAACAGGCGTACACCCAACAGATTGAAGAGCTGAAGAGGCACATTGAGGAGGAAGTAAAGGTGAATTGGCCACAATCCAATGAAATGCGTGTCTAACACATAAAATGATTGACTGGCATTCTACAGCCTATACATACAACATGCATGGATGACAGAGTGCAGTCTATCATCTTTATATTCAAAAGGGCCACGGGGGCTTGCTTACTACATCTTCAATCATTGCCACTTTTTAAAACTTAAATATTGGCCCATACATCAAAAAATCATACTAAAATACTGAATACTTTCTAAAATCAGAATCAGACTTCTAGAAAGGCTGTATGAGTCCACCCTCTATCACTAATTACCTAAGATTATGACAAATACAGCCTGTCACTTCCTGTAGAATTAATGGCAAAGTAAAGCTGCAGAAAAGATGAATAGGCAGGAAGAAATCTTCACAGTGTCAACAATAATAAGCAAAATGCAGTCATCAAGCTAGCTGATAGCAATTGAGCTAACTGAGCATCGAATAGAGCAGAGTTTGATGAAAGCAGACACGTAATAGCCTATAGCTAACTGAAGACAAAGTAGCTTCGCTCGGTGATGATACGCAGTAGACAGTGGTAAGACACGGTAGCCAATAGCTAGATGACGACGTAGAGTAGCCTACCTGGGCTAGTTGATAAGAAACAGTGGTCAATCTACAATAGACATGCTAATTGCTATTACACTGTACCTTAACTACGTAATGCATAGTAGCCTGGCCAGTCGATACAACACAGTAGCTTAGCAAGTTGTTAGCATACAATAGCCAAGCTAAGTGGTAACACACAGTAGCATTGCTACTTGTTAATGATATAGATGATCTTAATGCATATTAGCCCAGCTAGTTGATAATATGCAGTGACATTACTTGCTGATATTGCATAGCAGTCTTGCTAATTGCTCATGCATATTAGCCACAGCTAACTTATGTAGCAGAGATACCAAGCTACTTACCAGACTTTGAACGCACCTGATGGTGCTTGGTGAGCGTGTGAAGTGGCTGAATGGCTTTGTATAAGTTCATTGGTAGTATATATTAACACCATGGTGAATTCACAGGCCAAGAACGCCCTTGCCCACGCTGTCCAGTCTGCCCGCCATGACTGCGATCTGCTCCGAGAGCAGTTTGAGGAGGAGCAGGAGGCCAAGGGTGAGCTGCAGAGAGGCATGTCCAAGGCCAACAGTGAGGTGGCTCAGTGGAGAACCAAATATGAGACTGATGCCATCCAGCGCACTGAGGAGCTGGAGGAGGCCAAGTACAACATCTTTTTTACATTTTCATTTTATATTTTAGTATTAATGATTGATTGCATTGCTAAACACGATCACATTCTTCTTGTGAACAGGAAAAAGCTTGCCCAGCGTCTGCAGGACGCTGAGGAGTCCATTGAGGCTGTGAACTCCAAGTGTGCCTCATTGGAGAAGACCAAGCAGAGGCTTCAGGGTGAGGTGGAGGACCTCATGATCGATGTGGAGAGAGCTAATGCTCTGGCTGCCAACCTCGACAAGAAGCAGAGGAACTTTGACAAGGTGGCTTGACCAACCAAGTTTGTCAGGAAAAAATTATTCCATAGCTACGTATATTCGTGACTCATCATTTCGTGAATTGATACAAACCTAGGTCCTGGCAGAATGGAAGCAGAAGTACGAGGAAAGCCAGTCTGAGCTGGAAGGAGCTCAGAAGGAGGCTCGCTCTCTCAGCACTGAACTGTTCAAGATGAAGAACTCCTATGAGGAGGCTCTGGATCAGCTGGAGACCATGAAGAGAGAGAACAAGAACCTGCAGCGTATGTTGACTGCTGTTTGCATTGAATGCAGTGAAGCATTTGTAACCTGCAGTGAGAAGTGTGACGCTGATTGACCCACTTCCATGTGTTCTACAGAGGAGATCTCAGATCTGACTGAACAGATCGGTGAGACTGGGAAGAGCATTCATGAGCTGGAAAAGGCCAAGAAAGCTGTTGAAAGTGAGAAGTCTGAGATACAGACTGCCCTGGAGGAAGCAGAGGTATTTGCTTTCAGATTGTATTTGATTTTTGTTTGTTTGCAAGATTCCTATCGTGGCGTTCCACAGCAAAATGTAAATGTTTTCAAATATGTTTCGTGATAATGAGAGAGCTGTCATTCTGGTGCTTAGCTGTACTCAATGGCGCGTCTTGCAGGGCACACTTGAGCACGAGGAGTCCAAGATTCTCCGTGTCCAGCTGGAGCTCAACCAGGTGAAGGGAGAGGTTGACAGGAAGCTGGCGGAGAAGGATGAGGAGATGGAGCAGATCAAGAGGAACAGCCAGAGGGTGCTTGACTCCATGCAGAGCACTCTGGATGCTGAGGTCAGGAGCAGGAACGATGCCCTGAGAGTCAAGAAGAAGATGGAGGGAGACCTGAATGAGATGGAGATTCAGCTGAGTCATGCCAACAGGCAGGCAGCTGAAGCCCAGAAACAACTGAGGAATGTCCAGGGACAACTCAAGGTAAAGTCGACAACGTCACTTATCAAAAATAAACGTGCACAATGAATGCAGACAGCTCATAGTGTTTCACTTCTTTTGTTATCAGGATGCCCAGCTGCACCTTGATGATGCCGTCAGGAGTCAGGAGGACATGAAGGAGCAGGTTGCCATGGTGGAGCGCAGAAATGGTCTGATGATGGCAGAGATTGAGGAGCTGAGAGCCGCTCTGGAGCAAACAGAGAGAGGACGCAAAGTGGCTGAGCAGGAGCTGGTTGATGCCAGTGAGCGTGTCAGCCTCCTCCACTCTCAGGTTGGATTTCAGTCATTCACAATGAAATAGTTTTGGGCGGATAAAATGATCAGAAGTAATGAAATACAATTGACCCTCCATTAACATCCAGAACACCAGTCTGCTGAACACCAAGAAGAAGCTGGAGGGCGACTTCGTGCAGGTTCAGGGTGAAGTCGATGACGCTGTTCAGGAAGCAAGGAATGCTGAGGACAAAGCCAAAAAGGCTATCACTGATGTGAGTTTGCATCCTGTAGACGTCCTATTGTTTCGTTTTGGATCCAATATACGTGCAGACCGTTGAATTAAGACTAAATCAGAGGCCATTCATCATTCTAGGCTGCTATGATGGCTGAGGAGCTGAAGAAGGAGCAGGACACCAGCGCTCATCTGGAGAGGATGAAGAAGAACCTGGAGGTCACAGTCAAGGACCTGCAGCACCGTCTGGATGAGGCCGAGAACCTCGCCATGAAGGGCGGCAAGAAGCAGCTCCAGAAACTGGAGTCCAGAGTATGAACTGTTTACTGTATAGTACAAATGGACATAATCAATACGTTTAATTATGCACATTCTAACTGAATGATCGATCACCTTGTTACAGGTGCGTGAGCTGGAGACTGAAATTGAGGCCGAGCAGAGACGAGGAGCCGATGCCATTAAAGGTGTCCGCAAATACGAGAGGAGAGTGAAAGAGCTGACCTACCAGGTAATTAACTCCACTAAAAAGTATATGTACACTACTTGTAGGTGTGTTTTTTTTTCTTTCACTAAGAATCATTGATTCTTGCAGACTGAGGAGGACAAGAAGAACGTGACCAGACTTCAGGATCTGGTGGACAAGCTCCAGCTCAAAGTCAAGGCTTACAAGAGACAGGCTGAGGAGGCGGTGAGTCAACTGTATTCATATGACCAAAAACATTCACATCAGTCAAGTCAAATCTTCTACTTTAAATTGTTCCTTGGTACAATGAAATCCTTCGCAGGAGGAGCAGGCAAACACTCACATGTCCAGGTTCAGGAAGGTTCAGCACGAGCTGGAGGAGGCTCAGGAGCGCGCTGACATCGCTGAGTCTCAGGTCAACAAGCTGAGAGCCAAGAGCCGGGATGTCGGAAAGGTACGTTTTCATTTATTTCATCCCACCGTTAGAATACTTAGCGAAATCATTTTCCACTCCCACCCTCCCCAGTCTGCATGCTGAAGTGTCCTCGGGTAAGTCACTGAACCCTGCGTTGTCCTGTGAACCAGGAGATAAAGAAAAGTGCTGCCTGTAGATGCACAGTATTGATCGGTGAATGTTCTTCAAAGTCATTTTAGGCGTCTTCAAGATCTGAGAAAGTGCTGTATAATCACAGAGCAAGGTTTACCTTGATTTTTTCTAAATACATAGAATTCATATTTCCCCATTGTTTAGTAAATGTCACTTTATTTTTGTAGGAATACATCGCTGCAAACAGTGTTAAATATTTCTACTACTTTCTTGACAGGGAAGTGAATCTGCTGAGTGAGAGAAGAGGTGGAGATGATGTTCATATAATATGAACGTCTTAGAAATTCTTCCTGTATATCTTCAATAAAAGTTGAAACCATCTCATGTGACGTCTTCTTGTCTTCTTTTCAATACATGTGACGCGTTAGATAATACAGTGTGTATGAAGTTTAAAAAAAACAAAAGGTTACTGTTATTGAGGTTAAAATGTTACTAGTAGGGTTCAAGACTATTTTCAACCATAATCTTAACATTGGATAAAATGTACTCTTTTTGGGTTTTTTTATGTTAGGCTAAATTTCACATAGAGTTTAGAGCTCACACCTACACCGCTTATGTAAATATAATTTATGTATGAAACATTTGACTGGCAAAGTTATGATTTAGCGAATCTCAGGAGTTGTAAGAGGGAACACGGAAATGACATAATCCAATTTCATAAATGCTGCATCCAAGCCAATGAATGACAGCTTCCATTTCAAAAGTGTTGCATACCTGACTAGTGTTTATTGCTGCCATCCTCTCTATTTTTTCTTACCACCCCACCTTCCCTTTCCAGCATCCTGTTTCTGTTTCTGTCCTCCTTGAGCCGTCCCTTTCTGCAGCTGCGCCGCAGGAACCTTCTCAATCAGAGAGGGGAAGTCTTCCTCCGAGCCGACGTGAGCTGGGTTGGGGGAGGCTGGTCTTGAGCGAGCCTTCCTGGGACTTGCCCAGAGTGGAGAGCGGTGCTTGGGCTTGACCTCCTCTTTGGGGACAAGGTTGAGGTTGAAGGACAGGGGTCTGCCAAATACCGGGCTCAGAGGGATCACAAATCTATCTCCCGGGGCTCCGACAGTAAGGAAGACCTCTGGGAAGGTAGATGGTATAAGTGCAATATCCTCTCCCTTTAATAAGTAAAAAAAAAAGGTCAAGTAAGGACACATTCCTTAAAGACAATTTCATTATTCACTATAGGTCCCAAAAATGCCAGAAAAAAATAAAATAAAATATTAATTATATATATATATATATACAATTTTAAAATTATATATATATATATATACATATATATATATATATATATATATATATATACAGCTCTAGCACATGGATATGTTATTGCAAAGTAGATACAGGGTCAGAGGTCGCTCTTTGGTATACAAGGTACGAAAGTTATTCTAGCTCCGCTACAGAGCAAAGGGGGAACTCGAGAAAATACACACAGTCTTACGTCATAAGACCCCACAATAACTTTGGTGTAGTGGCAGACCAGCTCACCTGCTGTGGTGTGAAACTCATCGACACCCTCAGAGTTATCTGCAAGACACGAGCAATAGTTCAGTGATTTGGTTTACATCATGTTTATCCTTTCATCAACCGCCCAAAGACCAGACAGGAAGTGATGCCACCGGGAGCTTCACTTCCTACCCCGATATCAATGTATGTCTCAAGGTAAACATGTTACCTGTCCTTGGGAGTTCTGATTCTTCTGATATTCAGTTTCAGGGGTGAAGGAAGCAGACTTGGGGATGCCCTTCGGTGAGCCGGGTGCCGCTTGGGGCTCTGAGGTGGGTGAGGAAGAGACCTTCCTCTGGGTTGTGGGTGTGCTCTGAGCCACAGTGATGACCGGGGTCTTGCAGAGGAGAAATGAAAACACTTGCGCTGTAATGTATTGATAGCCTTGACTTACAAAAAGTACAGTGTGTTGGATTTGGTGACATCTCATGGCAAAAGTTGCATTTTTATTCATGGTGATAAACAGATAAGACACCTCAGATATATATTCAAATTCAATTGAATTGCACAAACTGGCCCTTTAAATCTTTGGGCGTATACGGCTGATTCAGCAAGCACCAAGAGGTGAGTGTAGTCTTCCTCTGTGCAGAGAGAACAGGTGGTGCGTATGTTCACAGTTCGAGTTATTTTAGAGGAGCAAAAGTAGAATGTGTGACCAAGTGCGATGTTTCTAAGTATTGTTGTCGGAGGAATGTGTCACGTCGTAACCTGCAAACACGACACTCGGCGCTCTTTAGCGATCTTTAGTGTGGCAGCGTCCTCCACCACCACACTGCTGATGATTCGATGTCGTGTATCTTACTTGATTTCCGGCTTTCGGACTTTGTTTCTGCTCAGAGTTCCCACTGATCCCCGGCAGGTTCGGGAGTGACACGCGCTGGTCGTCCAGCCGCCTGCCCTGGCTGGAGGCGATGGCTTTAAAGAATGCGTCGGCCTCCGCACCTGTCGCAAACAGCCCAGAGTTATTTCCGAGACGAGTTGCCGGGAGAAAACACACAGTTGACCTTTGTCTTTTTCCCTCTGACCTGCGGGAGCGTTGTTTGCACCGCAGCCTCGGTTGAGCGTGGGTGTGGTGGGCGTGCTTCTGCTCGGCTGTAAGGAACAACGCTGCTCGTCCATGCGTCCGCGCTGTGCGTGACTCATCATTTTGAGAAACTGCTCCTGCTGGGCCGGAGACGTATCCTGAGGAATCGAAGAAGGGCCCAAGTGAACCAGATGCAATGCATTTTAGGCAACTCAGAAAAAAATCTGTGTCCTCAGCACAGAAAAGAGGAAAGGTGGGGCCTGCAGAAGCATCTTGACGTCTCACTTGCTGCTGTTGGTCTGTCTTGGCACTGTTTGAAGAGGCAGACGGGGATCCTAGGTTCTGGAGGACTTGGGGTGCAGCGCATCTCTGTTCATCCATCCTCGACCCCTGTGGCAGTAAAACACAATTATATATAAACTACAGCTGCAGGAAACATGAAGATGACAAATAATTGTTTGGGTTTTGGGTTCAACCTGGACTTTGGAGACCATGTAACACAAGTAGCTCGCGTCCTTCTCCGTTTTGCTTGCTGGTGTCGTCGTGCTCCCACCATTTTGTATCCCTGGCAATGACAGAAGAGACACACGCTGATCATCGAGTCGTTGGCTTTGAGAGTTAGCCAGCATGGTGAAGAACTTTTCAGAATCTGGACCTGGAGAAAGGTAAAAGAAACACGTGTGTGATGATTTGATCAGAGAAAGAGTAGATAAACACAGGCATGTGTTTGGATTCCAACCTTTGGGCGCGGTGCTCTGGCTGGGCTCGTGTTTGGGTGTGGACTGTGGACTCGGGTTTAAAACACATCGCTGCCCGTCCATTCGCCCACGCTGGGAGTGACCCATCAAATTAAATAATGCGTCCTCATCAGATGCCGTCAGGACCTAGAAGTGACGGGAAAGACGCACGCAAACACAGATTCGAATCACAGAGCGTCTTCCATACTGATTGAAAGGATGGTTTGTGTGTGCGTTTCTTATTTATCCACCTGATTCTCTTTACTTTTTGGTCGTTCTATGTCGGAGCCGGGGCTGAAAGAGGCTGAACGTGGAGGTACTGATCCAGAAGCATCCGTCTTTGGAGCAGACTGGATTTGAGGTAGCGAGCATCTTTGGTCGTCCATTCTGGAACCCTGAATTTGCATAAGTTCGTTCATTTCAGCATTTGTGGACTTAAGTGAAGTTTAAAAGAGAGATTGATAAATAATAGTTCTATCCATATTACACCATCCAAAAATGTAATCCAATACACTTTTTTTCAACTTTCAACTTAATTCATGGCACTTTGAACACAACTTTGGAATTTTAAAATGAATCCATTAGTTCTCAGTGTCATATTTGTGCGATGTTTGAAATCATCTTTTCAGAATGTTAAAAGGGGGAAAAGCGAACTTACCTGCACTTTAGAAACCATGTCGCACAAGTTGTTTGAATCTCCTCCGGCAGCAGATGTGGTCTTTTCCTTCTGTATTCCCGGCAACGACGGAAGCGTCACCCGCTGGTCATCCAGCCGGTTTCTCTGAGAGTTGGCCAAGAGACTGAAGAAGGATTCAGACTCTAGAGCGAGAGGAGGTCAAAACAAATCCCATCAGTTTTACAAATGTGAGAAATGCAGAAATGTGAAGCAAGACGCAACCGCTCACCTGTGTTCGGGGAACTCGCCGGCGCCCTGTCTGCGAGTTGAGGGGAACAGGGAGCGCTCCTGCTGGGGTCCAGGGAGCAGCGCTGGTCATCCATGCTCCCACGCTGCCCATGGCTGATCATATTTATCAACACCTGCTCTTCATCGGGCGATTCGGACTATTGGATAGCGACATTAAGAGTGAACGACATTTAACATCACAACGACTCAGCAGGAGCAAATGCCGGTGATCGAACGTAGCGTGGGCTATAACGGACCTGTACGGAACTGGAGGGGTCGAGCTGAGTGGGGACATGTAACTGGTTGCCCGCGGATGCAGACTTCCTGGTTCTATCCGGAGTGCTCTCGGTGACAGAGATGTGAGGTGCGGAGCTGTGATGGTCCATCTGCAGTTTCTAGGGGAAACAGAGTAGTTAGATCATCACATCATCCCTACAATTACAAGTGCTTAGGCTTATTTTAAAAGCCGGGAGTGGCGCGATACCTGGTAGTTTAATCCCGGCCATATCACAGCCAGGTCATTGAGGTGCCTCTGCTGGCTGTCCATTGGATGGGAGACGGTAACAGCTGTTGGGGGAAACAGGTGGGACGGTGTCAACAGTCAGATCTGCCACGGATGAACAAACAGTGCAGACGGTGTCTGTGCGTCTTGTTTTGCCTGACCAGTGGAGGAAGCGCTGGTTGGTGCAGGTTTAACGGGATTCAAGGTGCAACGCTGCTCATCCATTCGGCCGCGCTGTGACAGAGACATGATGTTGAGGATCTGCTGCTGTTCTGGAGATTGCTGCAGGATGATGGACACAAAATAATTGAGCAAATGCTGAAGTAATGTAGCATAGATCTGTCACATCATATATTATTATAGACATTGTTTAACTTTGTCAGGTTGCAAATTGAGTTTACAATTAGACATTTGGTGCATAAAATAACATTAACAATCTTAAAACTACAAAACTAAATTTGACAAAGGTGTGAGATAAAAAAAAATACAGTTGTGATAATATACATAGCACAGAAATTTAAGTATATAATGATTGTTTTCAAAAATGGCTCAAATTCAGACACATTAATCTAAACTAAAATAGAATACAAACTGAACAATAACCGTTATGTGACATACCAGCTGATTGTTGGTTTCATCCATCTCAGAAGCTGCCATTGCGAAAAATGTACACAAATGTGACGTCTGGAAAACTACACGAAATTAGCAAAAGTAGTTCCTGTAAACCGCGGAGGATCCATTCACGGCGTAATGAACCAAAATACTCTGTTATAGAGGCTGTGATCCCAATCAGTGCCTCTCTGGATATGAAGTGGATGTGGCTCAGGGGGAGGCTTTTAAATAGACCTAAGTGCTGAGTATTAACCCATTGCCATTAAGACCTCAGGCAGAGCTCCGTTGTTAATATGACCATCTGTAATCCCAGATAAAAACATAATCCTCCACATGGACAGAGATCATCTTCCCCACCCATCGGTAGGTATGCATGCTCAATGCTGTATTGCCCGACACTTGACTTAAACTTGGTTTGTTTGAGGCTCACAGTCTCTCAAATAGAGACAGATCCAATAAACCATAGTAGGTGTTTTTTGGAAAGTGAGGTCACAGATGTCAAAATAAATCATACACATTGTACCTTTAAAGGGCAATATTTGATATTACATGAATGTGAAAGCATGTAGGGGTTCTTTGTAATTCCAATTCCAATCCTCTGAAACACAACACAATTTAAAGTGACTTATGTTTCTTTATTTATCCATTTTTAACAACAAAGAAACAAACACCCACCCCACTTGTACCCTGCCAAATCAAATATTAACATACATTAGGAATGTGCAAGATACAGTAGCATAAGACTGCAGTTGAAGCATTTTCTTCTGAGATTAAATTTTCACAAGATCGGAGAAGATGATTATACAAATTTTACATCACTACATTTACAAACTGTTGAATGTTGCAATTCTGACAATTTTAAGTACAAAATTGGGGCAAATCAAGAATAACATAACACAAAATAAGAACTGGAAAGAGACAAGAACAATAATCAAAGATAATGCCGACATCTAATTAAATAGTTAATCACAGTAGCAATCACAGCAGAGTACAGATCCCAAATGACAAAGTAAACAGTAAAAATAACGCGTTAAAATAAAATAATGAATCACAATTGTTTCCCTTCATGGCTACATCTAAAAATTCTCATCATATTGTGCATCGGATGACCCAATAATCTGAAATAAAATGCATGACCCTTGTTCCAGTGTGCTCCTCCCTGTTCAGTGTTTGACTATTTAAATATCAGGATTGGGAACTTGGTCCAGACTCTTCAGGTCATTGAGGAAGCTGGTTGGAGTCAGGATGTGAGACGAGCCTGTGTCACGGTACAAAAGATTACAATTGGGCAAAAATGGTGGAATTCTGGGGAAGAAGGTGCAAGAAAGAATCGAGCAACACAGAATAACAGAGATGGCTTACCAATCAGCACTTCCCATCTCCCATCAGTGCCTCGAGTGACTTCATATGCAGAGCGCATCTCTGAGTGTGACACGCCACCAATCACAAATATGATAAGTCGAGGGCCGGAGCGATACTCTGCTGGTGTCTTTTGGTGCCAGCGTCCAAACCGGGCACTGCTGTAACAGAATTGGAGTTCATTCAGAAAAACACATTCAAAACAACAAAGATGGCCAAAGTTCCCTCCAGAACAATGGGAAACAGCTCAAACACAGTCAACACACAGACAGAGGAGCTGTGTTTCTGCAGGCGCTGTGGAGCCATTTTGTCATGCTCTGTTGAAGTTTTGAGAGTTCGAACATGTTTAAGTCTCTAAAAAATGATTTATTTGCCAGATAAATATGAACATAAATAAATGGTTTGACTGAAAAACAATCCAAGGGGCCTTTGCGCCACTTGGTAAACAGGCCTAAAGTCACTGCAGTATATAAAATGCAACAACTGTTAACCACAGCGAAATGCTGAAGAGAAAAGATGGCTGTCGAGTGTATTCTTCAAATGACTCAACTGAGGGTGGCGGTTCTCATGAGATGTGTCGGTCATGTCCACCGACTGAGGCCCAACACTAACAAGGCCCCTGTCTGTCGTCTGAGCCCTGAGTGACGTTACTGTCGTAGGGAGCTTTTATGTTAGGCAACAATTTTACAAGAAAAGCAGTCTGTGGATGAGCTTACTGTTATTGCTGTAATTCTTTGAATAACCTGCGGCCATGTCCGGTTTCATATGCGTCCGGACCAGCGGTGTACGCTGTAGCTACAGTCTAATGTCAGTACAACAATAATGACTACTCAGCTTTATTCATCAGCTGCACTTTGCCAACAGGAAGGGCACATTGTGCATTACACAGATTATGAGTGAACTCAGGTCCATCAGCGCGGGTGATATAAGCACCATCATGGCGGGTATTCCCAGAGGGATTAGACTATTTAAAGCAAGACTGGCTTCATTTAATTTTGTCAACTCCAACCAAGTTACTGGGATAAAAGCTTAATCTGTCTGCAGCCGCTATTTACACTTTTGTTGGTCGAGAGGAAAAACAAGAGCCTTCCCTACCCAACAACACCGGTGTGCGCTCACTGTGCACTTTTGAATGGAATACTGATATTACAAATATCATTATTACATTGATAGCATAAACACTGCTAATTAGAACTCTCCACCCGCATTGACCAGTCCAAATGCTGTGACTAGCACCACTCACCTGACTGCAGTCTGGGTCGTATTAATGGGAGCAGGATCAGAGATGAATGGCCACTGCTTTCGGTCTAGTTTGTCATCGATGACGTTCTACAATACAGGAAACAAGGATGTTCTTAAAAAGGTCAGAGTAAGGTTGAAAGAAAATCTATCGCCTGATTGTGGCTCTCATATATACAGCACCTCCATGATGTCTTTGATGGTGGGCGTCCATCTTGAGAGCTGGTAAGTGCTTTCTGTGCGTTCCTTCCGCTCCGGCAGAGTTTTCCCGGCATTGCGACCCTAACAAAGATCAGAATTGTCTGAATGAAGACACATGCTGGGTGTCAACAGCAATTCCCCCGAAGCCAAACAACAATCAAGAAACTTACCCCAGCTATGATGTTACAGCCCAGGTTCTGCATGTTGGTTATGATGTTGCTGTCAGACTGGATATTAGCATGCTGGATGAGCTTTGTGAGGTTCTCCTCTGCAATGCCTGCATAGATAATCAGAGCCTTTAAGAAAAGAGATCATGTCTAAACATGCCACTGAGGCTTGAGCAAGTGTTGGCATGAGAAATCTAAGATGCAGCTGGTCCTATTTTTTCCCCATGAGGACTATGAAAGTTAGCATCGCGTTCATCGCTCAGCTATGACATCCCACCATAGCGTGCCTGCCTTGCCAGTCTGCTGACAGCACTGTCAGCCACTCTTAACTCAGCCACACACTGGTAGCTTCCGTTTAGCTCGAGAATTCCCATTCCCATAACAAGCTCGTTGCCAGCTGTTGGCAGGCAAAGCTCGGAAAGCACCTGATATTGGAGCTCAGAGAATCGGTGTGACCAAATGAGCCATTCCCCAGCGACACAATAGTAACTGCTCGCATTAAATCATTATGACAGAGTCACGGCCACATTTCCACCACACAGCCAGTCACTCAATCTGGGTCATAAACATTCACCAGGGTCGGTCCAGTAAATGCTGTTCAATTCATTTCAAGGCTTAATATCGTGACCTTTCTAACTGGCAGCATCAAATTGTGGAAGTATAATAAGGAGTAGCGGACTACCGGATTTGAGCCAAACTTAGAAGCAGGAGGAAGTAGTGGCCAAAGAGAGGTACTACAACTAATGAACATGTGTTTTTTCTTTTTTAACTTAAGAGTTTTTAACTTAGCAGTTGATTGAATGCTCTAATGCAGCTTTTGTCTTTGTAGCTGAAGAACCAATCAATACAAAAATATTGACGGGTTAAGTGATTATCAAACTAGCTTAAACAGCCCAAGATTAAATAGAGAGACTTGTGTCACACCGTTTTTCTTATGGAATATGTAGAGGAGTATGATGCGGATTTTATCGTAGGCTTCGATTTCTCTGTCGAGGAGCACGGGTACGATGCTCTTCATGGCATCTTTCAGCGTCTCGCCAGATCCATTTGTTCCCATTGCCAGGTCCTGTGGAAGACAGGTTAACCATTAACCCCCAAGGCTGGAAACATAGGGGAAACACTGCATTGGCTGATGCGAATATAAGGGGCCCAATTTCAAAAACACACCTGTATGAGGATTTTAAATTCCTTCCCTGCTGGTTAAAATTGAAAAAAATCAATTACAAAAAGGTTGATCATGCAAAACTTACTGTACTGATGTTTCCATCATCCCTGAATATTCATAAAGTTGGCCCAGACAACCATCTGTAACTGTCCTTAACTGCTCAGTAATTTCTACGTTATCCAGAACTGAATTTGTCAACAATATTGGAAAATATTGGCAACTTATCTTGAGCTTTAATACTTTAATACATCTAGCTTTGGGATATTCCCTTTGGTGCAATCCTGTCCTGTGGGACCTCCTTAAAAACACGCAGTAAGCATTGAGACAAATAATTTGGATTAAGCCTTGTTAGAGCCAATCAGCAAAAGAATCTTTTGTGAGCAGCTGAATCAGTTGAGTGACACGAGATGAACATTAAAATACAGCCCGTGGCTTTTTATAAAACTACATGGATACATTTGCATTAGGTTGCCTGCAAACAATGTGGAGCACTTACACAAATGACAGCTGAGAGTGAGTTGTTATTGTTTGGATCACACTGTCTGTCTTAGATCCAAAAAATGACCAGTGGATTAAAGAGGGAGCTTTCAGACATGCTGACAATCCATTAGTGCAGTCGAGTGATTTGCTCAAAAACAGCTCCATTAACACTTGTATCTCATAAAGCCACAGCCACACACAGCGTCCTGGGCGCCTGCGACTCATCTGATAAATGTGGCCTCATACATCCCTCTCCAGCAGACAAAGCATGTCTGGCCCACACAAAGGACACACACACACACACACACCAGGGAATTGGCACCATTCTGGACTGTGGCTTTATACCAAGGCTAAAGCTGATGGAGGGATTTTGACATTACCATGCAGCACATGCATATGTGTTATTAAATGCCTTTACACTCAGTAATGACACAACAGCTTCCTCTGCATTTCTGTCGGATAGATGGATGTTGACGTTCGGCCCCAAGCCTCTTATGCAATATTACGATTACGGTTTCTCCATTAGAAAAAAAAACAACAACACCAGACCGTGAGCATAGCCCAGAGAATCTATAAATAAAGTGACTCTCACACTGCGGTCGCTTAGTGGGTGGAATGAGTGGGATGAGTAAATTCCATGTCAGATATTAACTCCAGGATACTTAGCGTCAGTGATTAACACAGAGGGCCATTCTAGCTGATCCCTGTGATATGAAAAACTACAGGCGGGCTCCGGCTGCTTTGTCAACAATGTATGAGCTGACAAATTCCAAGAATATGAAGTTTAATGGTCGAGTCGTATGTGTACTTTGCTCTTCAGGGATCAAGAGCACTAATTCTGTTTACATCTACGATCACGGTTGTACAGGACAAACATGGCTCATTCTATTTCAATAGTATATCATAGTTCAGTCCAAAGATGTTTGTAATTACAGAGATGTTTATGTCCATGTGAAAATAGTACTGATACACTCAAAAAGAGATTCGTTTCAAAGCAGTCCTATTGTTTCTACTGTGCTCGCAGGAATGTTGTGGGTGTGGAAATTTGGACACTTGTTTATGTTTCACTAGACTGGAAACCAAATGGCAATTTTTAGGAGTGACCAACCTGTTCCACTTCACAGAGGTTATTCAGAGAGGCCTGGAACTTCTTCAGACAAGCCTCAGCTAAGTGCAAGTGGGTAGAGTACTGTGAATGAGAAGAAGTGAAGATTGATTATTGTTGTTAGAATTGAAGCAACTTAGACATAAGATCTTTCGTTTTTGTTATTTTCCCTCAATGAAGCTGGTTTATATATTGTAACCATTCAAAGTTAGAGTAACTCCCTTTAAATAATAATCATATAAAAACCCACTTATACAATATGATTATGATCATTCCTCCCACTCACCATTCCTAACTCTTTCTGATACTGGGGCATTTTCTTCAGCATCTGTGAGAGATCCTTAATGTTGGCCTGAAAAGCAACATTTTACAATCACACAAATATCTCTATTTCAATTACAAGCAGCTGGAGTTTCGAGCAATGCACATCGGTCCTCACATTGTCAGTGCACATTCTCTTGCTTTCACAGAAAGTGCGAAGAAGCTCTGTAACTTTCCTGCAAAAGAGTGTTTAGACAACAATTAGTCATCTTAAACAGTGGGGGTCATCCAACCATTGGTATTGTATTGGTGCGACAGAACCTTGTAATAGCAATGACACAGGCATATGTGATGAATGACAGGGAGAAATAGATGTACTTGTATTTTGTGGCAGACCTACTTTGTGACATCTGCAATGTGCATATGTTTGAGCTGCACCCAGAGCTCATCGTCTTCATCCAGTAGCACTTCTCTTTCTTTTGCATTCCCAATGCCAGTTGTCTGATAACTTCAATGATAGAAAACGACAAAATGTAAACAGCACAAATGTGTGTGGAGAAATTGTATTGATACTGGCCTCGTAAAAAACACAAAAACAACAACAAATAAAAAGAGAATTAAGAATGAATGTGATTATATAGTCCCTCACGTGTAGATGTCCTGTTTGATGTCTAACAGATCGTAGGCCATTGCCTGGAAGGTCAGCTCATGCAGAATAGGAGAGATGGGATCAAAACCGCGATCGACAATGATGAGCTGCGATCGAGCCTTATCTGCACCCTAAAGACAAAGCATGCCAAAACACATCATCAGGTAAGGATAGACGATGCATGCGTCTCTAAAATGCAGGACATATGAGGCCCCTAATTCTAGTAATAAATGTATCGTGCAGTGAGTCTTTGGCTATATTCACATTCCCTGCCTATTAAAGTTCAATATCTCTGATTCATCCAGCATCAGGCAGCACATCAGGAAAAGCTCAATTTCAAATTCAGCAAAATCACAGAGCTGTAGATTGCAGAAATTCAGATGTGTGGAAACGAAAAAAGAGAGCAGGTATACATGCCTGTAAAGACTCATCTCAGGAGCAAGGAAACGTTGGCTATGAAAGACAGAGAAGAAGCAGGGAAAGTAAAAGGTAAAGATCCAGCAAAGAGATAGAAAAGTAAACACCAGCAGATTAAAGAGAGAGAAAACAGAGACCTCCCAAAGCAACGACAGTGAAGAGTGAAGAGTGAAATGAGTGATTTCAAAAGGTCATTCAAGATTGTTCCAACATATTTTCATTCAGGGCGAATCAGACTCCTGTTCCCGATTGTTATGATTCATTTGTGCAGAAGTGAATACTGCACTTCAATCAGGATTGAGCTGAAAAACGACTGTATCCAGCTTTGACTGTCTGTGTTGCAGAGCTCACAACAATTGACAGCATGTGTAGTGGCACTAGCTACAACATGTTAAGAAGGTCCATGAAAATGTTCTTCTCACTAGTCCTAAACAAAAAGTGTGAAAAGGCTGGAAGATGTTAGCTCATCATTGTGAAACAAAATGAATTGAATTAATACAGTAACCAAGATAAGGATTGTTGCAGATGTGGATGTACATAGTTCCCCACCTCTCCCATGCTTGGATTGTCAGCTTTATGAGCAATAAGGCGCTGGTGGACCTCGTCTGCAAGTCGAGCCGTTTCCTCTGATCCTCTGTGGGAGACGGCATGATGTACCACAGGTTAGGCAATTTCACTCATGATGGAAAACTGTCTTCCAGTCATGCAAGGCTGCCATACTTGCGGTAACGGATGGCCGGGTACTCCTTGAGCGTGTCGCAAAGGGTCGCAATCTGCTCTGCCAGACTTTCTATCTTTTTGTCTTTGTCTGCGATTGGCTTGGAACTGTAGAACGAGTGCAGGGATGATGGGTCATCCAGGGAGAAGACCTGCAGGTTCGAGAGGAATTGACAGTCAGTTTAGTTCATATTATGTTTGTGACAACCAAAGTTATAACATGCGATTTTTTTTATTGTACAGACGACAGCTTTACTGTTAAATGTCACATGTGAGACTGTGCAGGTTGTGTGGCAAATTAATCCAAGTAAAGAGATCGTTCCTCACCTGAGACTCATACGGCAGAAAAGCAACATTGATCTCTTTTAAAGTCTTGACAACCTTGGAAACTCTGGACTTCCCAATCTCGGCAAAGAGATTGTCTGGACAAGCTGCAGAAAAATGTATTTTAACTGTGAACATTGTTGCAATGTACCTTTAAGAAACAAACATGGTTTTAAGAGCATTCACTCTATTTCAATATTAAACTACACAGAGTCACAAAGGGAAAGACAGTCTTACTATCAGTGAAGAAGATGTGCACCGCTTTGTACGTGAACGCAGCATCTTTGAAGTCATTAACCAGAGCGCGCACTGACTGTAATCAAAACAAAAGAAGTATTTTTGTTTTAAAGATAGGAATATAAGAAAATAACACCACAGCTACACGTCTATGATAAAAAAGATTTTAAAAAAACAATAAACCTTCTCCACAGGGGAAATCAGATAAATGGCCTCCAAACTAGAGATGGGCTCCCTCCGTTTGTTGATGTCCTCCACAACTAAAATAAAACAGAAATTGTACTTGGTTATTAACAATCTCATTTACACAACTATCACATGTTGTCAAATGCTGAAATGAGCAAAGAGGGAAGAGAATGACAGCGTGTTCGTACAGCAGTTTCATCTCTCGCTAAGATGCACACTTACTCGTCACCCCCTCTGCCAAAATATCAGACATCTTGCAGCAAGACGACAGAATGCGCATGCTCATGTGGTCCACAATAAGAACCTGAAGAGATCAACACAATAGGTTAACATTTAAACGTTACAAAACTGTGTTTTTGAACTCAGATACATGGAGTAACTTTTACCTTCCATTCTCCCTCCTTCTTCACACTCTTAATGACCCCGTTGAGGATTTCTGACAGAGAAGAAGCTGATTTAGACACTTTATTTATAAAAGAAGAGAATGTTTCAAAAGTCATATAAACAAACGTATTCATTTTTGTGTACAATGGTCTAAATGTCTCCAAACAGGGGGAACATGAAGCAAATCTACAATGAGGCTTAAGTTCTCTGAGAGGAATCATAAAAGCCTTTTCAACATAAATCTATATTTAGCACTATTGTGTATAAAGGCATAGCCGTTCCCCCAACAGCTGAGGTGTTACACCACTGATAACATCACCTACTAAACTTTATTAATCCGTCCATTGTTCAGACCAACAGCATCTGACATAAACATGACATTTCCGCTGGGTTACACCCTGAATACCAAAACACACTACTGCCTGTGTGTTTTCCAGCAGTGCAGAGAAAACATGTGTGTATAAAAGATGAAAATGAAGAACTGCACAACTTCCTTTTTTAACCTCATTATCAACACAGCAAGAGCTTCCTTAAGCAGACGTGTTGATTCGATGGAATATCAACTTTCTAACCAACTGACAGTCGCTTGGTTCAGTGATGATACAAGTTCATCTTGCTGTAAACTTAAATGGGTCAATATGGTGACATGTACCCCATCATGAAAACTAAACTGAAACCCATATCATCTATAATAATTGTTAATTTTTTGTAAACACTTTTGACATTCTGTATTATATGTTTGCCTCCATAAAGAGTTGAAATTAGAACTGAAGTTTCAATGGGAAGGATTCAATGACAACCAGTGGTGAAGTTCTTCAATGCACTTTAATGTATTGACCCTTATTTAAATGTCTGTTTAAAAAAAACAAAACCTGATCTTTGGAGTGTGGGTCATGTGGTCGTCTCATGCATCGTGTAAAGATATGTCGATATTAATACTGATACTAACAGAGATGTGTTGACAGTGCTGATGTGTACATGACATCATTGTAGTCCCTGCCCCATCACAGACGCAGGGAGAGAACTTCCTCATCGGTTAGCACGCTAACGTTAGCATAAAACTTGGGTCTGTCTCAACATCAACACCGCGACCTTTTCCCTCATTTTTTTCCTCCACGTACATTTAATGTCACAACTACACGCCTCCCGTTTCCCCCTGAAAGGTGGTTACCAGCACCTGTGACACGACAACAACACTATTTACGCCCCACGTCCCAGTGTTTACTCAGGTAACGTTCGCCTTTTAACCTGGGACCATGACAGGAAGAAACCAATGGTTGGACCGAGCGACGTCCCCCACACCGTGTTTTCCGTCGCAGGTGTTTCTTCCGCCGAAGGAGCGACGGTGACGTCTTTTCGTGTAACTCACCCAGAGTCCATTAAATACACTAACACTCTAAATGTCGGTATATAACAAAGTGTATCTCACTTACTTTCCCCAACTACCGCCTTCAGTCCAGTCGGTGCCATTTTAACAGCAGCCAGTCAGCAGGTTGGTTGGTCACTTCCTTGTCAGAGCGCGTGTGGTTAATGTATTCAGGTATTCATGGTGAAACACCGCCCCCTACTGACCAGACACCATCTTGTACTATAGACTCAATACAATAATTTACAATGTGTTTCTAACTCAAAATCTACTATTACTACTACTAATAATAATAATAATAATATGCATAATCATAATTACAATACCAATACTACTACGACTACTACTACTACTTCTTCTTCTACTACTACTACTGCTACTACTACTAATAATAATAGAAAGTAATCCCAGATAAATACTATAAAGGTTGTGCAATAGTAATGATAACATTCCAGTCTATTTGAATTATGTTACAATCTATGATCCCATAATCCTGATATAAGATCATTTGAATGAAACAATGAATATGAATAAGATATTGATATCTAAATGTGAATAAATAAACAAACTAATAAAGATTAAAGTGCAATAAATGTACAAATAGACACCACAGTGTAAGAATAGAGTCACACACCAAGACAATTTGTGTCCCCATTTTAAAA
>JAFBJT010015485.1:2987-14122 GCA_016785325.1 Chascanopsetta lugubris | reverse complement strand
ATAAAAGTTTGCATTTTTCTCTTCCAACAGTAGCTTTAATGTTGTGATCCCGAGTCAGGTGTGAATCAACTGTCTCTGTGCATCATGAATACATGAGTCATTTCTTGAGAACTGCTCTGATACATTCATGAAAGATATGAAGCACAGACGATGTGGCTGACTCAAAAATGAACCCGTTTTTCAAGCCCACACACAAACCACATTTTGCTTGTTTCACATCCTGTCATAAATAAAGTAGTTCAGGGGTATTATCCCACCGTTGAATTATATTCTCAGCTTTTGAAACGTATGAAAAAAATAAACAGACTGTATTCATTCTTAAAATAAATATTTATAGATACATAGAAAATCCCATGAGAGTGGAACATTATTTACTTACAGTCCTCAGAGTTGAACATTTAAAATGCCTGGCTCTCCTACCTGCAGGTTGGTAGCGAGGGTTGAGCACAGCGGGCAGACAGAACCTCAGCCCGTCATCCGCCTGCACGGCCAGCTCAGTGACGTACTCCAGCCTGACGGAGGCGCTCTCTCCCGGCGGCAGACTGCCCACGCTCAGAGTGAAGATGTCTGGACTCTGCTCGCTCTCCTCCAACATGAAGGCCTGCTGACCAGAGCTCAGGGCGTCATCGTACTCCTCACGGGCCTGGAGACACAGACACGGTGCACGTCAACAACACCGTTTCTGTGAGAGTGGATCGAGGGAGTGAGACGTCACTGTCCAGCTCACCTGCTGTTTCTCCTTCACCTCGGCTACAACCTGTGTCTGTCCAATCCGAGCGCTGAAGTGACACACGGCAGCGTCTCCGGGCAGAGGGAAGACGAACACAGCCTCCAGAGCTTTGTCCTCCTTGTTCTCGTAGTGGAGAGTGGAGGCCACAGTGGCCACATGATCCCTCACCTCCAGCTCCACCTCGATGCTCTTCAGAGGAACTGACACACAAATGCAATGAACAAATAAGTGCATATTCTGCCAAGATGTTTTTATATAAGATAAGATAACACAGGGTTTTATTGTCCTATTGACATCACAATGTGTGCAGGTAAGAAAAATACACAGTAACAATAACATTACAACAGTACATCCAAAATTTAATCCACTTCTCATGGGCCTTCTTGTTGATACTTCTAAAATTCTCATATTGTATCGGATCAAATTGGATCACATCAAAAGTGTGTGTGTTTTCAGTGGATCTGTACCTTGTTGCTTCTCTGCAGTGAGTAGACCACAGCACTCCATCATACCTGTGCCACAATCAACAAGCACATTTAATGAAATCTTGTTGCACTCAATTTACAACAATAATAACAACATCATCAACAACAACAGTTTTCCAGTCCATTCACTCACTTTTCCGATTATTCTGACATCAATTGAACGCACCATCACACACACAGGAAGTTCCGGAGTCAGAACCAAAACAGAAACTAATGAAGGCCGTGAAGTGTTTTCGCAAGAACCCATGACACTGAATTTTGTTGTACACATCGCTCATCATCGTTCACGAACTATTAATTACACGCCGATTATCTCTCATTTCCACTGCGTCTCTGGAAGTGAAGTTCCGGTTCCCTGCGTCATTTACAGCTGCATGTTTGACACCATAGA
The DNA here is from genome assembly GCA_016785325.1 of Chascanopsetta lugubris. Classification (NCBI taxonomy): domain Eukaryota; kingdom Metazoa; phylum Chordata; class Actinopteri; order Pleuronectiformes; family Bothidae; genus Chascanopsetta; species Chascanopsetta lugubris. Next base: position 12,516 of record JAFBJT010015485.1, on the reverse strand, counting down.
AGAAGAACGCTTACCTTAGTGTGGCGAGTGTTCAGTGTGTGAGACAGTGTCCGCGCAGTTCTCTTTTGACGAAGCCACAAACAAACTAGCTGCTGTCTGCGACACACACAGTGAAAGAAGCCTGTCTGTCACGCCTCCACAGTGCGCTCGATTTTGACACAGAGGATCGCTGTATGGGCGGGGTTGTCTGAGTCATGTTGCTCAAACTGGAGAAAAGAATGTGTGTGCGAAGTCAGATTGCAGCAGCGTCATGGCACATGACGCTTTCATTTTCGGTCTTGACAACAAGCCCGCCACCTCCATCTAGTGGTGGAAGATAGGAATGAACACTTCAACTACAATTCTTTTAAAGGTGCAGTGTGTAAGATTTCGGTCATTTTTTTACACTTCAGTTGGTGGGGAAAAAAATACAAAACAATTACATATTGATATTTTCCTAATCACATAAGTGTATTATTATTATTTCCCACTACCCTTAAAACAGCCCTTTAAAGTATTTTGACATGAGGAGCCGGACTGTTTTTACAGTAGCCCAGAGTGGACATACGACACATCTTTTGAGTTTTAATGTTAACTGAAGTCTACCATAGGTTGTCTACACAGGTTCGGCAGGCGGAGAAGCGTCCAGAAGGAGAAGAACAGAAGTCTCCTGCAATAAAAGTGGGTGACTGGGTACGGGTGAGAGTCCACCAAAGAAAGTGGGCAGAACCCAGGCGGACTGGACCATGCGAGGTAACTGAGCGAGCCTCACATGCGGTGCAGGTAAACGGTAAAGCAGGAACTAATTGGCACCACCGTACACACTGTGTACCCGCTCATCCTCCTTCTCCATCTTTACGGGAAGTCGCCTCTGATTTGGTCAGAGAAGCCTCCAAATCTTAGAACACACCAGAAACAGGTAAGGCTGTCCCACTTCTTTTACTTTCATTTTCTTCCCCTTGTACACCTGAGCCTAAAATGTCTGACTGGACCTTTTCAATTTATTTTGCATATAAAGGGTCAGAACATGTCTGATTGATGACAAGATTGATTTATTGTCATTTCATAGCATTTACACACATTTCCCTAATCCCAAGACAAACTCTGACTCTGTGGTGTTACACTATTCTAAATAGACATCAAACAATGTATGCACACTATTGTTTGGCACATTTAGACATGACACACACACGCTCCTGGTCTGCAGCTGCCAGGTGAGCATGAGAGACACACTCATGCTGCTCACACACACACACACACCATTGTATGAACATGGATCAGCTTCAGGACTTGAAACACGCACACACCCATACACACACACAACATTTGCTCTACTGTTTGAGGCAAGTGAGACTAAGAAGAACAGATCCTAATTCCACCATACACCCACACATATCAACACACACCCACACAGTAGTGGAATCCTTTCAAACTGTCTGGTTCTCATTAACCTTACAGTTATTGACACACACACACCAACACACACACACAAAGCACACATAATTCTGACTGACTTGGTACGCTGTTCTGAAAAAGTCACCACTCAATACAAGCTTTGATTTACACAGAAAAGATGACATGCAAAGTCAAAACTAGCTAGAGAAAGGTTGAGTTGCATTCATCCAGAAATTCAAAACATCCTTACCTTCCTTCACCAGAAGTTGCTCCTTTCGCCACAAAGCCTCCTCTAAATCACACTGGAAGATCTTCTTTCTGACATTTTTCACAGAAAACATCAGTGAAAGTGTGTTGTTTTGTTGTCGGGACTTTCACTGCTCAGCTGTGTGCATCTCTCCACTCCGCTATTTTTCCCCTTCATTTCACACAACTTTTTTTTACCCTGACACACCCGCTGGACTAATTGGGAGAATTCAAGGATGACATTTCGTGACTCCCTTTACAAACGTATTACATAAGGAGACACCAAATCCACGGCCTTTTGTTGGTTCTTTTGAGATAGAGAAGCGTGACTTTGCTGCTGCTACGATGAATCCATGTGCAGGAAATCCAAAGTGGGATCTTCCATACATGTTTGAATGCGTGAAGGTGTGGTATGCGTCTGCAAAGGAGAAAGGTGCTTCAGCGAGCTATGAATGGATAGATGACGAATGGAGAAAATTCACTGACCAACACACGTTTGGTAAATCTCCATGAAATTTGTTATTAACTAAACTGGTTGTAAAGCGCGGTAAGGGTGAGGTGATGGTCTCGTCCACTGTAAAAACATGACAGCCCGCATAGGGGGGACCCCCCTCCTCATTTAAATATAAATTGATGGGCTCATTTTAGGGTGATAGAGAAAAAAAAAAAATACATTTGGGTGATTATGAATTCATGAAAATCTCAGAATGTAATTGTTTTGTAATATTTTTTTAGAAGTGACCAAAATGACAGAAATCTTACACACTGCACCTTTAACAGACAGCTTTAAATCAGAGCGCAAAGTTCTAGACAGGAAGAATATGTATGTATTGTTTTTTAAACACACCTTCTTCAATCTTCAATCTTCAATCACAGGCAAGTGATTTCATCTGTGAATTAAAAAGTACCGCTTCTGTCGGATGTGGCTCCTCCACTCTACATTGACTGCTCTCTGAGTGTTGAGGGCCCATCCATGTGATACCAAAGCGAGATCAGGGAATTTACCCAGATACATCTAAATGTTTTGTTCTGACTGGCAGATAAGTGGAGAATTAACTCAGTACAACAAACAGAGAGAGGTGAAAGCAGAGAATCCATGGCAGGAGTAACACCAGATTTCATAAAACATGATAGGCGTGATGGTCAGGGTTAGACCAATTTAACTGTCTGAACCCTAACAGAGGCCGGTTTGGTGAAACCTTCAAAGACCCAGGACACCACTCTGCACACTGCAGCCCAACAATGTGTTTCCAGCCTCCACACACTCTGCCACACACGGTTCTGGAACCAGAGAAGAAGAAAAACACACATCATCGGGGGGCCCTATGTTGGTCGACACACATTGGATCCCGCTGATATGATCGCTACCATTCTGAGCACGGAGCCAGGACGCAGCCTTCATGGCCAGAAGCTCCCACTCCTCCTTAGCAGCCATGTTGAATCCATGAAGCCAGAGCAGAGCCAGAATGGTGGCCCAAACCTCCCGGTTCACCTGATGAAACATTACAAATGAAAAAGAGAAGAAACAAAGGTCACAATACTACAAAACTGCTGCACGGGTTTAAAAACAAGTGACATTTGTTTCAGTGTATTTTTGATATTCTATTTCATCTGCAAAGAGGAGAATTTACACATTTACACTTAGATACGCTTCTTTTTCGGGCCTTGATTGGCTTAAAGGTCCAGTGTGTAAAATTTACATCAACTTCATTATGCTGATGTTTTTTGCCAGAGTAAAATCGCCTGAAATATAAATATTATTGTTTGTATCGCACTAGAATGAGCTCTTATAATTACATCATGTGCAGGTCCTTAGTGCATCATGTTGCACCGCCATGTTTTTCCAGAAGCACTGAATGGACAAAATATCCCTTTGCAGTTACAATGGGGTATTCAGAAGCAACCTCACCACCAACCTTTATATTGTTTTTATTGATGCGTTGCAGATGCTGAGTTGTTGAGATAACGCAGCTAAAACACCACACTATTTCTTAATCAGGATACTTCTTTGCCCGTATACGTTTGTGTTACAAGAAGGAATTGAAGTGTAGATTTAGAATTAGAGCCTTTTTGTGATGTACATGTCAGTGATGTGTCCGTACTCCGATGATCTCATCAGGACCACGGTGCAACCCACCGATGGAGGCTTTGGCTTCTCCAACTCGTCGCTGCTCTTGCCCAACACAGCAGCCAGAGCTGCGTCCAGCAGCCAGCTGCCGGACGCCTTCTGGAGGGAGACCAGCTGCAGCAGAGGCTCTCTGGGTGGCTGCAGAGCAGATGCACGCACCGCACAACCTTCTTCACCCAACACGGCAGGTTGACGCATCTTGCAATGCGATCGACTTGGAGCACTGTCTGAAGAAAAATTAAAAATAAATAAATAAATAAGTAATAATAATTTAAAATAAATAAATAAATATATATAAGTTTTATTCATCCTTTCAGATCATAACATAGACTTTAAAAGGGTTTTATACAACCCATTTCTTCTTTAAAACCAAAATGTTCAAACATTTCCTGTCACCTCATCAGTGTTGCGCATGTTAATTAATTGAAAAAAAAAAGAGTTATAGTTACTAGTTACCTCTCCAAAAAGTCTTCCTATCAGTGATTATAAAGATTAACCCCTGCAGGGAGGGAATCAAGTGAGTGGACAATGCCTATTGTTTAGAGGTAATCATTTTATTGCCTAACCAGGAACTCCTTGATGTGGCAGATGTCCGTCTGGGCCACTGAGAGGAATATGAGAAGGGACGGAAACTTCATTACTCAAACTACTCTCTACCATGTAGTTCTGTGTTCTGTTCCCTCTTTGGCCAAAGATTAAAACTTTGATGCATGCAACTTCTTCAGTCTTTTTCCTTGACTCCAGGCAGAAAGAACATTTCCACAACAATATCAAATCTATTCAATGAATGAAATATACACTTGTACGATAATCGACACTATTTTTCATGTTGTAATGCTAATTGCTACCTTCACATTGTCTGAGCTCGCCATTGTTGCATCTATCTCTTGGCTGCGACTGCATGTGTGTGTTTGTGCGTGAGCACCCGCCCACCATGAAATGTGATTCTACCTTAGCCAATCATCATCCATCATATGCTTGTCAGCAGTTTAACAAATCATACAACCAACTAACTAATACCTCTCATCACTACTCATGAACACACAGTAACAAACATGTTTACACATTCTCTCCTGTGTCACATGACAGTTAGCACTTTAGCATCACCATAAGTTTGTAGTAAAGCTTTTTTTTTCACAGTTTGGGACGACAGTCGTCTGTTTTGACTGGAATAAGACGCAACAACACTGAGCTCTGGGTGGTTCCGTATTGTTTCCAGCATATCATATAACAACCAATCAGAATCATCTGTTTTACAAAAGCAGTGAAGCTTGTGATTACAGACAGCTACCAGTTTGATGAAGGCGGCTGTGGAGGCACAGAGTAAAAGTGAAAACAAAGCCTGGCATCTGTATGCATTGGGGCAACTTACACATTACATCCATCATTCCGCTCGGTGGAGCAGCGTTAGCACCACACAAGAGGAGACGAGGCGACGCACACTTTTTCATTTTCTTTACTACACCTGCGGCTTTGGAGAGAGGAGAACAAAGTGATGTCAGGATAAATCTACTCTCAAATTCAAGATTAACACAATGTCATGTAGGGGTGACAGTGGCTCAGTGGTCAGAGCAGTTGCCTTTGCAAGCAAAGGTCACTGGTTGAAATCCCACATGGGCCCTGTTGCAGTGTCGCTGGCCCTGACACTGATACCCCAAAAAAGGCCCTATGTGTACAGGTAGAAATACCCCGCGACCCAGAATACTGAATAAGAGGTAGAAGATGACATGACATGACAATGTCGTGTTTGACTGAGAGATAGCAAAGTGAAACACGTGAGCAAACTACTGCTCTGACTTGCATATCATTTGTGACAAAGAGTTTAAAAAGTACTAAAAATAGTCAAATATATCAAAATATATACTGTGAGTGCAATGTTTCACATACACGTATATTTACGCAAGGAGGGGGTCCTCCCTTTGGGTGCACCATTGTTTCTTCTATCGTAGAAGAAAAGGAAGCACTAAACATATTTTCAGTTTTAATGACAACTGAAGTCGACCAGGTTCTCCTGCATACTCAGACAGGTGAGGGTGAGATGATGGATACAACATGCAACTTCACCACTCAGACGTCACCAAATCTTACACACTGCACCTTTAAATGTATTAATGGAAACATACAGGTATTTGTTACTTACCCGGCATGCCCCCACCCCCTCCGCATTGACGTAATGCCATCATAGGAACAGGACGAAGATCTTTGAGAATAAAAGAAAAAAACGTGAAAAACAAGAAAATGAGTAAAGCAAAAATAAACATTGCTCAGTTACGGAACAAGTATTAATATAACAATAACAATGAAAGCAATAGACTGTGGATGTTGGGAAACATTCATTACTCTAGATAAGATGAAACCCTAAGTGACCCAAATGTGGGTAGCTTGAGAATAAAACAAAAATAATTCTGGCCATCCATGAATGAGATGTATTTATGGCATGTTGTGTAAGATTTGTGCTTTATTTGACATAGAAAATAAAAACTCACAAGGTGTTGGAACATTTCTGTGCACCAGAGGTCCTTTGATGGGCTCGCCGTTTCCTTTGTTGATGGCGATGAAGGCTGTGAAGGAGCTGCTCACTCCTGATTGGACACTGAGCTCCACCACCTTCTTCCCTCGTGCATCCTGCTCTTCTCCGTGTTTTCTCTCCTCCAACTCCAGGGAGCGAATCAGAGTGCGAGCAGCCAGCCTGTGGACTGTTGATCTTAAGACAGGAGAGAAGAATGAGGACGAGCAGAACTCAATCATATCAGACGAAGCACGTTATAAATACTACATTATGAGTCGTACTTCGTGTCCTCTGCGGGTTGAAGAGTGAAGCGGAGCTGGCTGTGAGCGGAATGGCCTGCCAGGCTGTACTTCACCGTCACACACCCCTCTGCAGCCTCTGAACTCTAATATTAGAATAACACTCGTTTAAATAGAAATGACACCCGACAAACATTATTTACTAAATAGATGCAGGAATAAACCAGAGCGAGAATGTCATGCTTTAGAAGATGGCACGGCTCCTACCTTTCCAGTGAGCTGGGCATAAATCAGTGACCTTTGACCCTGGAAAATTGCTGTGATTGGTGGAGAGAGAACGGCGACAGACACTCCTGTGGGTAGATCCCATGCGACTGAGACGTCCTCCACCGCTGGCTGCAGAGCAAATCTCAGTGACTGCATCACCTGGTGGGAGGAGTACATTTAGAATCTCCTGCTGCACTGTTCATTTGAGAAATATTGGAAATAAGCAAATGGTTCGAATCCCACTTGGACCCTGCTGCAGTGACACTGGCCATGACACTGGTACCCCCAATGGCCCTATGTGAACTGGTAGAAATCCCCCCGTGACATGACATGACTTGACATGACGAAACATTTTGGACCCTGATGACCTCACTTCCTGCAGATTTACCTCACTGGAGCCATGATTTATGAAGAGTTGTAATTATACTCAGTGAGCAACACAGATCACAGCATCAGCATAACACAGCCTGTACTTGCAAACAACGGGGAAAATAGAAAAACATGTCATAGGCACATAACAATAACAACAATACTAACAAGCACTGATTGTATTTACATTGTGCTTTTCGTCACTTTCAAAGCACTTTGAACTTTTGAAATAACCAACAGAAATCGAGTACACAATTTTTTTTCATTTACAAAATCATCCCATGGGCCGGATGGACCGGCGGGCAGGTTCTGGCCCGCAGGCCGTATGTTTGACCGCCCTGCTCTAGATTCTCAAAATATTACTGCGTGCCGGACTGTCACAATTCCTAAAAAGCATTAACTACCAAAGTTTCCTTTTTCATGTCTTTCTTACTTTAGGCTGCATCCGGTCTGCCCCCGTGATGAACTGAGCGTGACCTCCACCTTCCTTGGCCAACCCGTTGATGAGAGCAGAGCTGGCCCCTTCCCCGATCCCAAAAGAGAAACACCTACAACACAGTAGTTTGGTGTTGAACACAAACAGCTGGACAACAGGAGACGCACACTGTGGCTCTTTGTGCTTTCACCTGTGGGAACCCGAGTTCGTCTTCACCAGGTCGATCACCTCTTTGGTGTTGAACACTTCTCCATCGGTGAAGACAAAAAGCTGGGGAGGAGAGTGTACACAGGAGTTACACACTGACACACACCCAGGTACGTACAAAGTCAACATAGTTCTTTGAGGACTGTGTAAACAGGCTGCTGCAGATCCAGTGTGTTGTTACGAAGGAATCCAAACAACATGGCGCTAGTGCATGAGCATGTCAGTGTCAAATAAACAAACAGTCCTGTTACTGCAGACTCATATGTGCCACTTGAAAAAAATCGGAATTGATAACTCAATTGGAACAATATTAGTTTAAAGGTGCAGTGTGTAAGATTTTGGTCATTTTGTCACTTCCAAAAATAATGCAAAACAATTACATACTAACATTTTCATGAATTTATAATCACATAAATGTTTTTTTTTTCACAATTACCCTAAAATGAGCCCATTAATGTAGATTTACATGAGGAGCAGGTCCTCTCTATGGGGGCCGCCATATTTTTACAGTAGTAAAAGTGGACGTACTAAACATCCTTTGAGTTTTAATGACAACTGAAGTTGACCATAGGTTCTCCTGCGTGTTCAGAAGGGTGAGGGTGAGGTGATGGATACAACATGCATCTTCACCTCTAGAGGTCACCAAATCTTACACACTGCTCCTTTAAGTTTGCAGTAACAAACGAGGAATAAAGTACAGTATTGCTGATATGGACATGATACATTTCACTGCACACAGATTATATCTTCAAGCTTTACACTAGCAGGGATACTAGCGCTGATGTTCTGATCACTATCACTAACACACAAGCTTGGCAGCCATGTTGGTAAGACAATAAGGGGACAGTGAGACATATAGTCCTCTCACATGGGTTAAAATCCCACAAACACACTGGTTTTTTGTGCAGTTTAAAAGTTCAAAATCAACTTCCACCCTGAGCTTGTCAAATGACTCTGCATGTAACAAAAGACTTTGTTATTTCAAACTTTATCCGGATACAACACTGGCGTTTTAGATGTTTAGTCACCTTTAGTTTCAAAAGATTGAACGTTAAATAATGGTAACCACTGTCTTGTCCAATCCATTTGCAGTACCTTGAATGGTTCACTGAACTCTCTAAGACCTACCTACTGCTGATTGATTACAATCTTGAGTGATATGTTTCGGCCTGTCGCCACACCTTTTGTTGTTCCGTCACACTTCAATGAACGACTTTTGTGCATGTGACGGGTGTGTGTCAGTGTGTAACTCCTGTGCACACTCTCCTCCCTAACTTTTTGTCTGGTGATGGATACAACATGCACCTTTACCTCTAGTTGTGTCCAAATCTTACACACTGCACCTTTAAGTCCCCATGACGCTTTTAAAATGATCCATTCTAAGTTTGTCACATCACAGGTTAATGTGCGATCAGCCTCCTGGGCCAAATTTGAAAGCTATTGGACTGAATTATGTCCAAACTGGTGAAAAAGCAGCTCTTGAGAAATGAAAGTGGTCTTCTTTTTCCAAGGGACAAAAATGGCAAAAATCTTTGACTGAGCTATTATGCACTGTTGCTGCTGGATCTGCTTCTTTTCACCGTCAGTTTCCCAGGAAAGCATGACCCGTGTCATTCCACCGAAATAGCTGATCACGGCAGAATGAGTCAGAGAATATGTTGAAACCCAGCAACTTGTTCACTCACTGACATTAAAAGATGAAAAAATGGGCCCATAGGTGTGTGTGTGTGTGTGTGTGTGTGTGTGGTACTTGT
>JAFBJT010015424.1:0-13686 GCA_016785325.1 Chascanopsetta lugubris | reverse complement strand
TTGAAGAGACTAAAGCCAAAAAACACCTTAATATGAATTAATGACATCTCCATATTTCTTACTCGGTACTATAATTCTTACTTTTAAATGTTTCTATACTTGCTGTGCGTGACCTATTTCACACCAACACATTATGTCAACAGGTATAAACAGGTCAAACAAAAAAGAAGAAGAAAGGCAGTACACATTATTCAGCAAGCTTTTATTTTCTTAATTGAAGTGACAGGGCAAAAAAAATAGACCTTAAACACAACAAAAGGCAAGCTGCAATGTTTTAGTAGGAATTAAAGTCACTAAACTTTGTATGTAAGTGTAACTCGAAATTGTTTTAATATGTAAATGTGTCTAATTTCAAAATCTCATCTATTTTAGCTTGTGCATAGCTTTATATATCACTGGCTGCAGTGCAGACTGCTAGCTTATAAAAATATACACGGTGGTGAAAACGTATATTAATTCAAAGGCACCGATATCTTACAATTGTTTCTGTGTTCCATGTGCAGGGCAACATGCACATTCTTGTCAAAAAGAAACCGATATAAATGCTCCATCTGGCTAATAAATGATCTCTTTTGATTCAACGGTGATCAACGAAAACAACAGTGAGGGTATATGGTATGCAAATACTTTTTTACAATCACATACACACACACACACAAGTCCTCCTCTCACAGTTCTCTACCCTGCTCAGCGCTCTGGAGGTGCACTCTCCTTAATTGCATCCCCCAGTCTATTGATCATCTTAATGGTGTTCAAGGCTACATGGTGGATTCCCTTGAGCCTACACTATACCAGGGTCACACACACACACACAGTCGCTTGGAACAGACAATGGAAGTGTGGACCTTCACCATGTCTGTTGCCCGTTGTGCTTACTTACATGATCAAAAGGTGCAAACGATAGAACACTGCCACCATCCGATTCAGAATAATTAGCATCCAATTAGTGTGGCTACCTCTCCTTCATTTGTGCTTTTGAAAATTGCCAGCAGACCTTCCAGCAGTAATTCTGAGGTAGCACACAGAATTTGAACAAACGTTCGTAGACTCGACCGTGCCACATTGCAGTAGTCGGACATTTGTTCAAGTACCAAGCCATTCATCGTTACCTGGCAGCATGCTGTCTGCTTTTAACTGCATTTAGAGCGACATTTCCATCTCCACAAGTTACATGATTGGCCATTAAACTGTCATCTCGCTCTTCAGACCATCATTTTTGTGCCCGCAATTACCTTGGGGGAAATTGAATAGGGCTGTGCAAATGTACTATGATGAGATGTAACCATGGTGACACAATTGTGTTTCCTTTTTTTCCTCGTCCTTTGCTGCACAGTGCACTGTAAAACTTTTAAAAAATGACATAATGGATGAAGGTGCGACAGTAAAAGATTATCATAGTGTTTTTTTTTAGCATGCATTGTAATGACAAATCACAGCAAAGTTTACAATCTAAATGTCATTAACGTCAGCTCTTAGTATATTCTTAAAGGGCCAGTGTGCTAGGATTTAGGTCAAGGTGATGTAGTTTTAAAAAAAAATCTATTAAGAGTTATGAGTCCTTGCTACAGTAGGTTTTTCTACATGTTTGAAAGTGAAGGGCGAGGTAACGGGTGTTCACCTCTGTCCCAAAATCCCACACACTGAGCCTTTAAATTACAACGGAGCTCGGTGACCAGTTAAGGACTCTATGTAGCGTACAGAGAGATATCTTAAGAAATCTATTGGAATTATGTGCATCATTTTGAATTTCACTTGAAACGTTCAATCTTATAGATCATCACAAGTTCACAACAGAACATGACAAATCATTAAAGGTGCAGTGTGTAAGTCTGAGCTTGAAGGAATTTATTGGCTAAACTTGAAAACTCAAGATTCATATCATAGCGGTGTTTTGCATCGTAATTATTTTCGTTATGCTAGAATCAGCCATGTATGTGTAAAACAGGGTCTGGTTCTCTCGACCGTGGCCAAAAGTTGATCCAATAAACACCTTTGGATATCTATGATAATGGGAGCTACTGTAGGTTCTTCTTTAAAGCTTCAGGGGAGGTGAGAGCTGCAACATGCAACTTCATCTTTAGTTGTCCCTAAATCTTACACACTGTGCCTTAGACGTCTTGATAAATGTGACACTGTTCCTTCCTGAAATCGAACACAAAACCTGTATTTTCAGTTGTTAACGTTACAAAGAGCGGAAGAACAAGACACGACATTGGAGCATTTGGCAACATGCCTGGATAATATTTGTTTTTGTTGCCCTAAGACTGAGGCTGATGTTATTTCAGACTCATTCCCTCTCATCCTGTCTCCTCGCCTCTTTACATCTCTGCCCAAAGGCTGTGTTAAAAGTTTACATTATTAAAATGATCAATCTCAAGAATGTATATTGCTCAGTCACACCATTGAAAATGCACCTGGTTTGACTGTTGTAGGAGATCGGTGTATATGTAAAGCAACTTTCTTGTCTAAAACATATTTGTATTTTCTTTGTCTGCCATCACTGAGTCAAATAATACACAGTCTGTGTAAATCCTGACAACAACTTCCTATTATTCCCTCCTATTATTGTGCATATCATACAAGGTCAATATTACATTATACATTACAGGTCAATAGCAAAGACTATTTATATCTTTTCTCTCTCTCGATATATCAAACCAGCCTCGACCAGCAAATATTCTACACACATACTACATGTTTAAGCCTGTGCCACGTTTCAAAAGCTTTATCTTTAAAATCGTTTTCTCTCATGTCAATGTTTAAGGAGAGCAAATATGAAAATCATCCATGTTGGGTACAATAAAAGAGAACAGAAAACAAACGACATGTCATATATCACCTCTTGAAAAAGTCCCTGCGACTAATGTTGTGTCCATGTGTTTGGACTCATTCATCAAGACTTCTTTCCCTTCTTCACGCTTTCATTTCTCACGACTTATTTCCCCTGTTCGTCATCATCCTTTCCCCCTCCTTTCATTCCTCCAGGCGTATTTCCAGTCATCAATCTCTCTCTCTCTCTCTCTCTCTCTCACTCTCTCTCTCTCTCCCCCCCTTTCTTCATCCTTGCACAGGTGGGTCGCCCTACTCGCGTTGTGCCTTCTCCATGTGGTCTGCCTCCACCCGCACCAGATGAGAGTCCTCAGTCACCTGCAACAGATGGCTCATCTCCGGGCTGTCCACGTCCACCAGCTCGCCTTCCTCCACGTCCACCAGCTCGTCTTCCTCCACGTCCACCAGCTCGTCTTCCTCCACGTCCACCAGCTCGTCTTCCTCCACGTCCACCAGATCACCTTCGGCCACCTCCACGTGCACGCCCAGCCCGTTCTCCTCTCCCTCCAGCTGGCCCTCCGTCTCAGCCACCTGCTCCATCTCCGTGTTCTCCACCACCACCGCCTCCTCCTCGCCGGCCCGGATCTTCTTCACGTGGAAGGTGAAGGGCGGGACGCGGTACACCGTGGTCTTGGAGCGGGCGTAGACCGTGTGCTCCGGGGTCAGCGACTTCTTCATCTTATCTTTGGAGCTCTTCATCTTTGCCCGGCGCTCCTGGTTGGGCGTCATGCGCGTCCCCAGCTTGCCGATCTTCTTCTCCAGGCTGTGCTTGGTCTTCTCCAGGTTGTCGCGGGTTCTCTGCCTCGTCTTCTCCAGGTTCTCGCGGGTCTTCTGCCGGGTCTTCTCGAAGTTCTCCTTGGTCTTGGTTTTAGTCTTCTCCATCTGCTCTTTGGAGAAGGCTTTCTTTATGTTGTCCACTTGCTCCTTGGTGGAGCGTTGGAGGCGCTTGGTGCGGGACTCCTCGATAATCTCCTCGATCTCCACCTCCTCATCGGAGTTGACATTGGCAGGGACTCCCTCCTGTCCCTCCTCTGGTATGTTCTCCAAGCCCTCCACCGTGTTCGCCTCCACAACCGTCTCCTTCTTCTCTTTTGGTGCCTTTGGTGGTTTGACTTGGTCCTGCCAGAGAAAAACATAACATCAGTTCACTGTGTGAAGTGAATTATATTATTCACTTTGACATTTACAAAAAAATGAAGGCTGCACTGGTTTTATCGTAGGATGAATTTTAAATGATGACATTTCATTTAATATGTCATGTGAGAATTGTCTGTAGGATAATGTGAAGGCAGTGGCCTTTGGGTGAGAAATGATGAGGATGATAACTAACAGATTTATGAGTCACCTACTCAGTCAGTGCCTCTAGCAGGCGTAGAGTGCCATCTAGTGGTTGTAACTGAGTGCAAACAAAGTCACAGCTCATTACAAACGACACAAATACATCAACTTGGACCCAGGTATATTTCATGCTTTTCCTCATAAAGCCACGAGGGTGATAGATATAATTAAAGGGGCATTTTCTGTCAAAGTTAAATCATCAAACAATTTCTTTTTTTTAAAGCAATCCAAAAGGAAACAAACAAATCTGAGATTTATTTTAAACAAATATATGTGTCAAATTATGAATTACAAACATTGCCTGATTGATAGTACTTTACTGTAAAGATGTTCTATTTACATGTAAATTACAAAGCAAAGCAGAGCAGCAACATCACACCAGGTCAAGCACAAATAAAATATTATTATCATTATTATTATTATTAATAATAATAATAATAATGATAATAATAATAATAATAATAATAATAATAATAATAATAATAATAATAATAATAATAGTCAACTACAATATTATATACTGCTTTTATGTTGAAAAAATATTTTCAAGTTTTCACTATTTCATTATTACCCCCCCCCCTCCCCCATGACACGTTTCCCATGTCTTTCCAAAAGCTCTTGCTCATAAGAAGACACATTCTCTTGCTGACGGCTGCCAATCAATCAATCAGCCATACAGCCGCCCTGTTTGAACACTGTGGCATTAGATACCCGCACAGGGAGAAGACAGACTATGTGAATAATGCAGTCAGTGACATCAGTGACCCCCAAGTGAGATGAGACCCCACCCTCCTGCACCTCGGTGCCACATCTCACCGTCTCTACAAAATAAGTCAATCTGTGGATTCACTCGTGTAAAACATAAAAACATTCCAAAAAGGCCACTGCAAGATATTGGACTTCAAAACTATAGAATAACACCAAATAGAGTCAGCGCTTGCTGTGCACTTTAAATAACAGAACTCTTCTTGTGCCTATGTGTGATTGACCTTACATGGTTATCTATGGTTCCAGTCAGACTGCTGCCTCATATAGAGCGACGCCCCTGCAGAGCATATGTTCATCTGAAACAGATACGCTGCACGATGCTGCTGGCGCACGGTTCATGGCCATTTGTTTCCACACCTATTTATTTGGCATATTGTCAAAACAGCTTCATGAGGCGGCACTAACCTGTCAAATACATCTCTATCATCACATAAACAGCTTGAATGGATGAATGAATGAATGAATGAATGACCTCTGACAGGACCGGGTGTCTCCATCCTCCATTCTCATTCAAACACAAACTCACCCACTGGCTGTCACAACAGACAATGTAACAAGTCTACAGCCTATATGCAAATTCATTCAGGTCAAAGTGTTATATGCCGACAATGCAATTTAACATGCAGAACACTGCACATACATTTTCTTAGAGAAAAACACAGGTGAATATAGTAGATACAAATCTGTGTTTTGGGGGTATATCATTTGTAGTGTACTGAAATCACAATGAATTAGATACAATTCCAAAGAAATCATTTTAGATGATCATTTTGTTAGTTTTAAGTGTTGTTTTGTTTGTCTTGTCTTACAGATTACTGCAGATGAACAAAAAAACCTATTCGATTTTAACCCTAACCCAAATAAGGGGGGCAGTTACTTTAACATGGATATATGTTGAATTCTTTTTCGGAGAATAATTGATGGATCTTGATATTATTGATTTTTTCCATTAGGCATGTTTCGTTGGTGATATTCTGGAGTGTGCAATTTGGTGCTGGTGAAATGAATAATAAAGTGGGTTGAAGTGTTTGTAGCAGGCCAGATGGACCTCACTGCACTTAACCACGAGTCAACCTTAGAGTTGCATGGACCAAAGACATGACTGATGTGGGGGAATGACATAAGGTCCAGGGTTCCAATCAGGGCCACGCTGCTCAGAGCCGGAATCATCAGCAATGTGCCGCATTGAAAACCCAAGGTGGACGTGATGATTTCGATCCCGATGAGCGACTGGCGAAAGCAGACCAATGTCAGATCACATGTAGGTTGAACGTCCGGATCCAGTTCCCATATTGCAGTACAGTCCCGCCATGAAACGGACCTCGCCACCTTATCTGGGGCTGCGTGCGGTGTAGGCCCGGCCCAGCCGCTCTGTATAGGTTTATTTTGGGCTGGCCTTTCCCTCTCTCTGGATGCCATCTACCATTCTCTGGCCGCCAGCCACCTCGGCCCCCGCCACACAACACCCCCTCCCCTCTAACACCCCCCCCTAACCCCCCCCCCCCCCCGGCAGCAACAGATAAACACAGCGCCATGTCACCATGGCGACCATCTCCTCGCGTTGTCGCTGTGGGCGGGTGAAGTTCAGCCGGATAAACAGCTGACAGCCCGACAACAATATCCCGACATGAGGCCGTCGGTTGTTTCGAGCGTGTTTCAATTAGACCAGGATCAAAGGCTGCACCTGCTCTGCAGAGACATGAACCGTAGTAATGACGGTGACGAGGGATCTTTTTCAACCTGTGAGCGACACTACTTGCCAAATGTGCCATCAGATTCACATGGAGTGGTAAATATTCAGACGTGGCTCTGGAAAGTGAAGCGAAGTGGTCGAAGACTTTGAAGATAAAGCTCCACTTCATAAACAAATGGACCCAAAATGGCATACAACCCCCGCTGTTTACACAGTGTAGCTGAGCAGGAAGCTGTTCAAGTGACCTCACATGTCCCTGGCAAAGCTTGTTTTCTTCACTGGAGTAAATTTGGCCGGCGGCTAAAATTGAAAACCAATGTGTTAAGCTCACGGTTAGGAATTACATGCATATACAAATGCATCTGTTGTGTTCTTGCAGAGCCATCAACCTAGAAGTAAAAATACACACGCATGTGCGTGAGTATTTATGCCAGGGAGGACGCCTACACTTTCCACACACAGTTTTTTTTCTTTTCCTTAAAGCCAAACTGTGAACACCTTTCATTAGAGGGAGCAGGAAACTTCCACAGCCGACGGAGAAGCAGGAGTGAAGTCATACAACACACGGGGAAATGACGACATGTCTCCGTGGTTATATAATACTTATTTTTACAATGAGATAATTTTTTTTTTTACTCAAATTCTCAAAAGCCTTCATTCTTTTAACGAGGCTCACTTGAGCTTGTTGGAACATTTTGTTGTTTGCATTCTTCAAACTTGACTCAGTCCATCCAATCTCTGGACTCGGTGATGATATCAGCAGCAGCAGCAGCAGCAGCAGCAGCAGCAGCAGCAGCAGCAGCAGCAGCAGCGTCTGTCTGGGTTTCCCTGCCTGATTACAAACCAAGACAATAAGCCATAACCCACTATAACCCTTGACCAGTCTAGTGGAGAGGTCAGGACACTGTGACTGTGTGGGCATGTGTGCATGCTTTCTTCAATCAGAGCATTCGTTGGAAATGTTTCCAACGAAAGACGAGGACTGTTTGATCACTCAGCTGGAGTTGTAATCGCAAAGTCCCTGCCTGCAGACTGAAGAAAGGGAGTTTAGTTTATCGAGCAGAGGAAGCAGTGGTGTAAAATGTTCACAGGCGTCGTCTCCGAATTGAGAAACGATTCCCCACGGTCATATTTTCAAGGCTCTCGCGTTGTTTTTCTATTAAATATCATCAGAGGGAAAAAGTTCAAAGTTAAACTCATGCACACACCGATTGTTCCCACAGACATTGTTAGAAATAAATGTGGGTTTTCTGTGTTGGCTGGCAGTTGAAAGAGCCGTTCTTTCTTTCTTTCTCTCTCTCTCTCTCTCTCCTCCATTTATCCTGATTGGAGCCCGGCCTTGTCCTCAGATAGCTGCCAAGACAGTGTCAGGATGATGAGTGTTGCCTATACGGACTTTGCCGTTACCACGGGCAACGGAGTTCAGTGTATAGACCACAGCGATACTTGATAGTGATAGCAATACCTTTCTTTTCTTTTTTCCCCTTCAGCGCATTATCTGCCTCTATATCTTGAATTTCTTTTTTAACAACAATATCGTAAATCCTCGAAAGGAACCTAATTCTGGCCCCCCACAAAACTTAAATCAGTTCCTCCCTGATCCCAGTCGATATCGATTCACCACGTTTCATCGTGATCTGTTGTTGAAATGAAATCTATCGTTTTGCCTTTACAATCATTGTTTATTGAAAGTTATTCTTGGTGACTGACTTCTGCTCGTTGTTTATATAAGAAATGATATGATAAAAGATTTGGTTATATATATTGGTGAAGCTACATGTTGTATCCTTCACCGCACCCTACCCGTTCCAGCATGCACGTACGGTCGCCCTCAGTTGCCAATAAAGCTCAGCTACTACCAGGCTACTGTAAAAAAAACATGGCGACCACCATATAGAGGACCTGCTCCTAATGTAAATATACATTAAAGGGCTCAATTGAAGAGAATTCAAGTGATTATACATTCGTAAAAATGTCCGTGTAGATTTTTTTTTTCATCTACGGAAAGAAGTGACAAAAATATACTGAAATCTTACACACTGCATCTTTAAATCCAACTTACAGGACAGAGCACACACCAGACACACACACTCACACACACACACACACACACACTGTTCCCTCTGAGGCAGCGTGATGAAAGCTCTGTCGGTGAGTCACAGGAGCAGCTGTCTGATCCTGTCCAGTCCTCTGCAGCTGTGCGCTTCACTTTTACAATGACTTATGTCAGTGACCCGGCTTCCAGTCCGGCAGAGTGGGTGAGTCCAGACGGAGATAGAGATAAAACAGAGGTGGAGGTTCACGCGTTTCAGCTCCCCACAGACCGGGAACTATGGCGCTCTGATCCCTCGCAAACGTCTAGAAGCTAAAATAGGGAGGGCAAAGTGCTCTGGTCATTTGTGCTGAAGCCTCCCACACTAATCATACAACTGCGCCCGCCGCCTCCAGACCGGAGTTCAGACAATACGTATTCTGTTTGCATGAAACCGTCCTGTCCCGGCATGAAATGTCCCGTGGGCAGCATGAATATCGACGACCAGTCCTGCCGTCTATTCGCAGAGCCTTTGAAAGGCGAGGCCTCGCTGTACATCACACAGTCGCCGTGGTGATGTCATGGTGTAGGAGCCTCAGAGAAGGAGTTCCTTGGTTTCTCTGTCACAGTGATGTGTGAGTTTGTACTCAGTAACCCTAAAGGGGGAAGCCCAATTTTTAAAATTTTTTTTTCCAGGGCTCAGCCTTCCCACATCCACGCTTCAGAAACCACTGGACAAGTGCACAAGTGAGGAAAAGACCTTTTCCACTGACGTCTCTGTGTGAAGCAGCAGGCACAGAGATGGAACATATGCACAGAGGTAAACAGCCTTCCTCATTGGCCCTGATGGAGGGTGTGTTCAGAGACATCGTATGACTTCAGGATTGACGTTATGGATTTCAATTCCATATCAATTTCCATGTGACTTAATTCAGTAACCTTTACGCGCACACTCGTATATCACATTTAAAGCAATTTCTCTCTGAGATTAAAGTAAGAGAAGTGTGAGTTCATTAAAATAAGATTATTTGAATTTCAGTTTCCACAAGATGGATCATAAAATAAACATACTACTGTTTTATGAGTGTGTGATCTCCTAAATGAATGGATTATGGTTTTTATTTCCATAAAAGGACCAATTCATATTTATGGAAGCGGGTCGAACAGTGTGTTCCATTATTACTGTGGCCCCGATCGGACAAACCTCTGAGTTTTAATGATGAGGGCTGCCGTAGCTTCTACTTCATTCTTGGAATGGAAGGGTGAGGTATTAAGCTGCAATGTGCCACTTCACCAATAGATGTCACTAAAACCCACAATGTGTGCCCTAACTAAAAAATACCTTTCATCTCACAATGACGTCAAGTCAAAATGATGGGAAAAAAGTCCTTTATGACACTCTTCATATTGAATAACACATTCTTATTCATTTCAATGACAGTGAAAGAGATTTTTCTGTTCAAAAATAAGAACGATCACTTTACAGGTTGAGGCTCAAGTGAGGGTATGATTTATTTGCCAGGCTGAGCTCTGGGCCCCGCTTTAGGAAACTATAACCACTGAGTTACATAAGGCCAATGTAATGATTCATGACCAATCATTGCTGCCAAATGATACCTGGTACGGGAAAGAAGGCAAAAACGCAGCCAATCACCCACAGTGCTTTGCTTTGTTCCATATTAAAATGGAAATATGAGACTGAAGAATGAGAAAAGCGACAGACTACATTCTATGAGGCGTTCAGTCTGTTCCGTCTGTTTGAACATTACACCTGAACCTCTGGATCATCTCGCAGAATGGAATCCTCAAATCAAAGCATATCTTCACAACTGTTAATGATACATTCAAGAACTGTGGAGGATACATTCTACGTAGGAATAAAACAAGGATACTGTCTAAAAAGACAGCTTCGCCCACAACATTTGCATTTTGCACGAAGTCCTATTTGTATTATTAATAGGTTGATCATCTTAAACGTCCGTGTGCATGCAAAATCTAATCCTGAGGTGTTTCCATGCCGACACGCTCCCTGTCACAGCCTATAACTCACACAGCGGTGACATGAACAGCAGCAGCAGCACTGAATTTCACTCTTACACGCAATATATCAGGTCACAAGAATAACACTGAGGCATATAGAAATGAAAAAAAAATTGGGGATCATTCTCAAAGTGATTTTTGGATTGTTATAATAGAAACGGAGAGTTATAACTAGATCTGACGTCAATTCTTAGAATGGCTATTCTTATGACATCTGTGTGGTAAATACACACATAGACAGCTACACCTGTTTATATGGAAAAATACTTCCGCCCAAACAACTGCGAGTCGCTGATTAATTTGATTTCTAAAATCAGTCCCCGTCAATGAAACTGGACACTGCACCATTCCACCGCTCTCCTGTCTGTGTATTTATAATCAAAAGCAACACAGTGTGGCCACCTCCAGCACAGTAAAACGACTCTGAGAACTTTTTATTTTTGCGACGGCCTTGCAGATGAGGGGAGTGCCTGCGGATTTTTAGAATCAGCAGCTTCCACGGAGTTGTGGGGTGGAATGAGGACACATTGCTGTTTGTCAGCCAAGTAGCTGGATGACAAGTACGACCGCAAAAAATTGGGGTGAGGGTGGATGGTGAGGGTGTGAGGGGGCGGGGGGGCGTCTGATTGGTGTCCCAACTGGAAAATCCTGTCTGCTCCAGTGGGATGGGGATGTGTGTTGAGATAGGAGGGCAGCTGCGGCATAAGGTCAGGCGCCAGGGAATGTAAATGTAGTGATTCTAATATGGGCGGGTCCTATTGAGGAGCGAGAGAAACAGCTGGAGCACGAGATGCGTTGATGTAAAATACTAATTTTAGTTAGTTACACTTCAAACCCCGGCAGAATTTGCTTCATGCCAATGCCAATGGTGTCGCCCATAGTGCTTGTGAGGCTCATTGCGGGCGAGTCACTGGTAGCCATCTTGCCGATGCCTAACTCCTACTTTCTGGCTCATCCAGAAAAGGCTGAATAGGCGGGGCGCAAATAGAGCTGCGGTGGGTTCATGGTGCTCTCGCGGCATCCACACGGATTCTTGACAGGTCAGTTCAGGTGTCACTGGAGAGGCCACGCCCTGAAATATGCCCTATGGCGATCAAAGAGAAATAAAAGAGCTAGAGAAAATGTCACCTCCCATACAGTTGTCACGGGAAAACATGTGACTGATTGAGATTAAAAACCACAGTTTGAACCAGGCTTGAAACATGTTTAGTTTGCCATTTTAACATGGTGGATTCGCACTTGGAGCCAGCCTCTAGAGGCCACCTAGTGAACTGCAAGTTACTTCACTTCTCTGTGGGCTTTGTTTGTCTGCATTGGTGGTTGCCCTTTGGCTGGAAACAATACAAAACAGATTAAAAACCTGTCTGTCTGTTGCTGGGTTTTTTCACCAATTGGAAAATTTGTGATGGCGTAAAAAAAAACGACAGGAGGGGAAATGTGAACATTGCACCGTCGAAACAGAACAGGTGTTTGTCACAACGTTTACTCTGGCTCCGTGACCACCAGACACTGAGCTGGCGTATCTGTCTCGGCTTTTGAATGAAGCTAATGTGACTTCTTGCTACATGTCCAAGTTAATCATGCGTTGGAATCTTAGCTCCCATCGACCGTATGTAATCACACCCCACCACTATGGAAACAGGCGACAAACAAACACGGCGGAGCGCGTAGATCTCGCTCGTCACACTCAATAAGAAGGATAATTGTCTGCGGACACGTGCGGAGTTATCACCTGCTGGAAGAGCGTGGATCCTCTTTCTGCTGCCCAGGCTATGTCACCTAATGACAGGAGCACAGGGGGGCTACAGCGACACAAATCCACCTGCTCTGTCCCACCACCCACACACTTAACGTCGAATGTTACAGTTTTAACTGTTAAAAGCAGCTGGAGTTTTTCATGTAAGTACACAAGTTTATCACCCGGTCAACCCCGAAATTCACTTTCACTTGCCGCACAATAGTGAGGGAAAGCAGATCTTTCCCAAAGTGTTAAAAGAAATAAAAACAAATCTAAGAAGTCTCCTTCACTTAAAGCGGCTGAATGAGAGAAGAGAGAAGAGGAGGGAGAAACGGAAATGACAGGTTTAAAGGAATAGTTCAACAGTTTGGGAAATGCAATGAGAGGATAAATACCACTCCAACACTAAATCTGCAAAATAAATATAAAGAAATGTCTTTTTAACATTTAGGGCCTAAATTTTAGGCACTTGTCTCTAAGAACCTGGATAAAACAGTCTATCAGCATAATATTTCATTTCAGCCAATTGTAATGAAAATGAATCATTCACTCTGTAGTATTGTGTAGTATCATATTATATTATATTATATTATAAGACTTATCATAATATACATAGTATAACCATACTTTATGAACAATAAGTCTTAGTTTGTCACGTGTTCCATTGTCCGAGCTTAACTTTCGGACAAATGTTTCCCCTCAAAGGCACACACACACACACACACACACACACACAAACACACACGCGCGCACACACACACCACTGTGTACTGGAACGTGGCGCTGGCTCCACAGAGCTGCTGACACGCAATAGTGAAATGTGGAGCCTTCTGGGTATCTTTCCAGCCGTCCGGTAAAAGAGGAGTGGAAGGGCATCGTAGTGGACCAGTGAGCGAGGGAGTAGTGAATGAACTGGAGTGGAGGGTGAGCTGGAAGGGGAGAGACACTGAGACGAGGGGAGAGGAGCGAGTGGGCATGTTCGCAGGATAAGCACATGGATGCCAGTGGGATGAATCACAACACTAACTCTGCGCTGCCACAGACGTGAGCTGCTGCTGCTGCTGCTGCTGCTGCTGCTGCTGCTCAGCTGCTAAACAATCCACTCAGTGCCTCATGACTACCATCCCTTGTAATGCGGCTGCCATCTGATTTGCTCCTGGAAACAAATATCCAGAGAGTCGGGCCGGGGCCAGGAGTGCCGGCTGGATCCCCAGAGTCGGCAGAGAGTGGAAGTGAGTTATTGCAGGT
>JAFBJT010015370.1:0-11708 GCA_016785325.1 Chascanopsetta lugubris | reverse complement strand
TGTTATGTACCCAGCGAACGTCTATTGTTAATTGATATGAATTCAATTAACTTACAGTAGTTTTCAATCATATTTATCATTTGATCTGTTTGGGTTGCGCATTTTAAATGCGTCGATTTAGGTTATGTAAACATGCACGACGCCATTTTACTAAACTTTACGGTAACAGCTTGAAGACTACTTTAGGTCGGAGTGTACCATTAATCAAACACAACAGGGGGTATTTTCTTTTGAAAGTAGAAGAATAATTGCAAAAACCCGGTGAGGGGAGAATAGTTGAGGTCAAGGGTATGGCTTACTGATCACCCTATACACTATTGTCCTAATTTGAGTATATAGTGAGATTAAACCTGAAATATCAACGCCGCTATTTTTTTAAATAGTTTACGGTAAAGTTCGGTAGGCGTGCTCTGCGTTGGAATGTACCATTGTGCTTCCACAGTGGGAGGGATTTTGTTGTGACAGCAGCAGAGTCACAACCCGGCAGGGGGAAACGGTAAGAAGATATCCCTCATTTTTCCTTCCTGTTATTTAAACAAAACGTACAATGCAGAGATAAAGCTGTTGGAATGGCTGCAACGATTTTATGTGCCACGAGGAGCCCATGTGTTATATCGTATCGTGCAAAAAAAAAATGAAGAGTTTGTTATCCCGGACGTGCAGGTGCTACCATCATCTACATTAGCTAGCAAGCGTTAGCCATCCCTGTGATTAATCTAGCTAACTTGGCTAACGCCGCCAGCTCGCGTTAAATACACCGCAAGCTGCTTTCCTCGCATCGTTACCCAGAGCAGGGTTTTCCCCCCATCACCATGAATAAACCCAGCGGCCAAGCTTTAGCTAGCTGCCGGCGGAGGTGTTAGCGGTAGCTACGGCTCCTGCGTTTACAATGTAAAGTCGTGACTGTCGGTACCAGGATGGATGATGTTCCAGTCGTCCCGGCCTAAGCAGCGGTACCGTACACCGTGATCCCGCCGCTGCTCACCTGAACCCGAACACACGGGCATTAACGTGTAGTTCGTTAACGGTGCGATACTTCCGCTATCACAGAATACTGGGCTTTTGATTTCGCAATTTGCCTTCATTAGTCAGTGCAGGTCCCACAGTTTGTTGGGCAATAACACAACTGATTGAATAAGTATATTTCAAATGATTGTACTATTTGAAAACGAAAACACAGGATGTATTACCGGTTTTGCAAGTCATGTTATCTTTCAGTGTCAAGGAAATCTTATGTTTAAAGATAATAAAATTAATCAGTACATATACATCACTATTATGGTAACTGTCCGCTTACTATGACAATATTAATATGTAAAATAAGATATTTAATTTCTATTGCACTCATTAGAAGAAGACCATATTTAAAAAAAAAATGAAATAAGATAGTTTAATATTTGGTTCCTTTAACATTGTTTACCTTGTTTCCACAGCAATTACAGGGTACACGGTTTTATAGTGGTTTAAACAATCTCTTTATTTTTCAAAATATATGTTTTAATCTATTATTACAACTTATTATCATGCAAAATACATGAATGCACAGCTGTAGTCACACAGTCAATGCATCCTGGTACAGGGGTTCAGGATCTTGCCCAAGGGCACTTCAGCCCTCTCCATCATCCACAGATCTTAACTAATGTCTCATCTTTTTTATATTGTTCATTTTTTATTTTTTTTTATTTCCAGGTCATAACATAGGTCTTTCCATCTTGAATCAACAATGGCCTTCAGCAAGGGATATCGAATTTACCACAAGTTGGACCCGCCCCCTTACAGCGTCATCGTGGAAACAAGGACCAGGGAAGAATGTCTCATGTTTGAATCGGGGGCCGTCGCTGTTCTCTGTAAGTTCCATCCTGTTGTTAGTGCTCTGTGATATTACGTGAATTGCCAGTTTGTACGTCTGGTGTTATATAATCATTTCCATGACATTGTTTTGCTTTCCTTTGCCTTGCAGCTTCAGCGGAGAAAGAGGCCATCAAAAATACATACACAAAGATAGTCGATGCCTATGGAATCCTTGGCGTCCTCCGTCTTAACCTGGGTACGTTACTCAAACATCCTTTCTATTTGTTGTCTGTGGTGATGTCCCGGTGCTGGACCACTGACCCATCACAAATGAGCGAGAAGGCCTGTCAGTGGTTCCTCGTAAGCTGCTTTTTTCTGACCTCCCTGTGACCTTGAAGCCTCTTGTTATCACAACAAGGAAAACCCTGCGTGCAAGATTAAAAAAAAAAAAAAAAGCCCTGTATCGTAGATGGCTGAGATCTGACTGGCTTGTGTGAATCTCTGCTTCCAGTCTTTTTCCTTGGCATTCTAATGGGGAAAATCCATTTTTCCATGTGGCAGGTGATTCCATGCTCCACAGCCTGGTGGTGGTGACAGGATGTAGTTCTGTGGGGAAGGTGCAGGACTCGGAGGTCTTCAGGGTCACACAGACAGACTTTATATCGTTGAAGAACGACCCGGGAGACGAGGAGCGCATCGCCGAGGTGCGAAAGGTGCTGAACTCTGGACACTTCTACTTTGCCTGGTCTGCCGCTGGAATCAGCATGGACCTGAGTCTCAACGCGCATCGCAGGATCCTCGAAGACACGACGGACAACCGCTTCTTCTGGTGAGAGCGTGGTGTGATTCTTACTTTACTCAAGCGGAGGCCAGTTGACAAACACTCGGCGAGTTTTGCTTTTCTGTGAGACGGGAGCCGCGGGGTTTGCAGCCGAGGTGTGAAAAGGAAGTGTTAAAATATTTTCTGCGTGACGGCTGATGTCTCTCCTCGTGAATCCAAAGGAACCAGTCCCTCCACTTGCACCTGAAACATTACGGGGTGAACTGCGACGACTGGCTGCTGAGGCTGATGTGCGGCGGCGTGGAGATCAGGACCATCTACGCGGGTCACAAACAGGCCAAGGCCTGCATCTTCTCCCGCCTCAGCTCGGAGCGGGCCGGGACCAGGTTCAACGTCCGAGGAACCAACGACGACGGGCAGGTGGCCAACTTTGTGGAGACTGAGCAGGTGATTCAGCGCGTTCATCAGTTTCAGTTGAACACGTTATGTAACGTGCTTGTCCTCCTCTGTAGTGGCCGCTCTCCACACAGAGCAGGAGACACAGATAAACACTCGGACGAGGATCACTCAGCTGAATGTTTACAGAATGTATCCTCTGCATTTGTTCACTGGATCACGTGACCTGGGTTGGACGACTCTATTTAAATACTGGTTATCTATTGACTGTTGTGGCGAATGTGAAAGTGCTGCAACCGCATGGGCTTTCACTGGAATCCATGATGTGATATTCAGTCTTTTTTCATGATAAATGATTTTTTATGGCAGCATATTGATTTTTTTTGCCCTTTAAAAGCTGAAGTCTGAGTTTTTCTTTTCCGTTGTGTAATTGATTCACTCTCATTTTCCCCTTTTTAAAGTTCCTGCTTGGGCAAATAAACAGGAAGCGACAGGTTGAGCAAAGAGAATACTACAACTACTTTGACATTACAGAACTATTACAAGTTTATTTAGTCCCTTACAAGTTATAAGGCCTCCAAGCTAATTTGGTTTACGAGATTTTTATCATAATGTCTTGTTTTTATTCTTCTTAACAACCAAACTTGTCGCCCGCAGGTTATTTTCCTCGACGACAAAGTCTCCTCCTTCATCCAGATCCGTGGGTCCATTCCTCTCTTCTGGGAACAGCCTGGAATCCAGGTATGGAAACAGCATTGGTTTCACATAACCAGCCTTGAATTCTGAGTATGAGACTTTGATCCATCCAGAAAATCACGAAACGCCCGACCTGCTCTGACAAACGAGGCACTGTTGGTCTGCGCACTGTGTACTAATGAAGCGTTCTGCTTTCTCACAAAAAAGCGCATTTCTGTTTGTGAGGGAGAAGGAAGTGTCCTTGTAATTACACTTGATATCTGTGTTTACACATTTTGTCCATGCTGTGTTCAGAAAAAGTCCATTAAGGGTGTTTTGTTGCAACTCAATGAGAATCGGAACATGAATGGACTGGATGAAAACCCCCACCTGGTATAATTTCCTTTTTTTTTGTTTTTTTGTTGCTCTGTCTGTTGCTGGTGCTTTCAAATTGCGGAAGGGAGTTGCTCTGTGCAATGCCAACAAACGGGGGCGGAGACCTCTGCCATTTCCTTATGGACTTTCACCCCTGTCTAAAAAACAATCCTAATTTAGAGCTTTACAGAGGGAACGAGGATCATCCGTTAATTGTCAACAACACCCCTGGGAGTCTCCTGCTCCCGTCCTGACGTCGCACAGACTGGTGAATTAGGTCAGACGTGGGGGAGGTGCATGGTAGTTGTTGGTAAAGGGCATTTCTCTGTTTTCCTCAGCTCCCAGACATCTTTGGTCAGGTGAGAGCCTGGTCTGAAAACATCCCCCAACCACTTCCCTTCAATTAGGGATCAATCAGAGTTCTTTAGAGGACCAAACCAAGGCCGCATTCAGTCCACAATGTCTTTGGGTTCGATCAAACCACAGGGTTGTTGGTTTGGGGCTTGTTTCCAGACTGAACCTTAGCCCTCCTGCTTTCAAATCACTGTTTTAGTTCATAGAACCCTCAACCAACTGTGAGCCTGTAGGCTTAATGTTCTGCTTACCTTTCTCTCCGAATCCTTCCCTGGGCTGAGATGGATTAGAATTGTTTGGATTAGTTGAGGTATTAACCAGAGTAGTGGAAGTGTAGATTACAAAATCGTTTGGAGCCAGTCACTGGGTCTTAATAGTAGCGAGGTATTCGTGAAAACCCTGTTCAGAGAGATGTAAATCAGTGAGGTGGCAGGATTGTGCACAATTAGCTGGTTAGTCGTTCGAGCCCGGGCCGATAATGACGTTGCATTAACGGTGCCTTAAAGGTGCAGTGTGCACGCCAGCGATTTAGTCCAATCGAAATGAGTTCACCAGTAGGGTTTTGCGGTGAGGATGGTGTGGGTCTGATGCACGTCCGTCACCTGAGCCCTTTCGGATGCCTTTTCGGGAAGTGATTAAATATGCACCGCAGAGACACGCACCCACCGTGGAGGTGGGAGGAAGGACAAAATGGCAGCAGTGCGGAGCAAAAATGTTCAACATGGGCCTCGAGCCTGGAGAGACCGATAATGCCAAGGCAGAGACAATAGCCAGGAGTTAATGATTCACGGTGTCAGCGGAGCTGTGCTCTCCACGCTCTCTCCTCCGCTCGGCTCTGAGAGCAGCTGCAAAGCGTAGCCCAGCGGACGCCACCTTTCAGTGGCAGGTCCGTGATGCAAGGTCTCGACCAACCGGAGCGCAAACGAAGCTAAAGTCGAAAGAAGCAGATTTGTAGGTGGCCATTTCAGACTGGGACGCGCGCCGACTCCACCGCTGGTCATCTTATCTTATCTCTTGGACCCTGATTGCTTTGCGAGGCGGATGTAGATCTGGGAGGCAATGCTAGACAGCGCCAAAGCGAACAGGAAGTGGCATCCAGAGAGAGAGAGAGGGGGGAGGGGGGGGGGGGGGGGGGGGTAGGGCAGAAACCTGCTATTAAATGGGTCCCTGTGCCTATTATCAAAGGGGGCAGCTCATTTGAAATCTTAATGATACCCCAGCGGCCAGTCACATCTGAGTGTGTGGAGAGGTGATCCGGTCGAGACTTCGTGACCAAATAAGGGCAAACATACCAAAAGAAGGTCAAATCCCCTTTCAGCCCACGGGGCCAGTACGGACCTGCAGTGTGGAATGAGCTGGTTTCCGTGTGGGAGCCTGGAGGCTCGTGTCCTGCCGGCTCATGTTCATGGCGTTTCTCTCGGTTTAGCCGCCGTCGCTTCGTGATCCAAATGCCGAGGCTCAAGGTTGGTTTGGGAAGAACTCTGTCGGAGGGATGACGAGATGTCTCGGCCGCTCAGCGTCCCGCCGTGCCCCCCCCCCTTGTGTTACCGTTCTCCCGCCCCGCTCTTTCATACTTTGAATTTTGGACTGTCAGGTCTCATTTCCGCTGGTCAAACGTTGCCTGAAACCTCTGTCCCCATTCCATTCTTCATCACCAGGTCGTCTGGCCATCTGCAAAATGTGTGTGTGTGTGCGTTTGCGCAACTGTCCCGTTTTTTGCCAAAAAGGTGGACACCGTGACTTCTCTCTCTCTCTCTCTCTCTCTCTCTCCCGCCCTCTCTTTGTCTTTTTGTGAATGTCTCCCGCCGCGCAGGTCGGCTCGCATCGCGTCAAACTCTCGAGAGGATTCGAGGCCAACGCGCCGGCGTTCGAAAGGTAATTCAAATGTGCAGTTGTGTGCGTTTCCTTGTGCCCAGCTGCTCGAGTGCAGCGGAGGAGACGCCGTAATACTGTGTTTGCCGCAGCCACAGCCCTAATTACAGCGACCAACAGCTCCAGTCTCTCGAAGGAGACGGCGGTAATCGGGGGCCGCCCTCAGAGATGGGTTTATCTCAGGCAACTGAGGGGGCACACGAGGAGCCCCTTTCGCTCTGGAGCTGTAATTGACTTTTGCACAGACCGTGGCCTACATTTAATGTGCCGACATCCTCCTCAAGTCCAATTCAAATGGCCATTAAAGGGACCTCTGGAGGTGAAGCTGCACGTTGTGTCCGTCGCCCTCGCCCTCCTGAACACGCAGGAGAAGCTGTGGTCGACTTCAGTCGTCATTAAAGCTCACGAGATGTTTTGTACGTCCACTTTTACCACTGTAGAAACACGGCGGCCCCCATAGAGAGAGCCCCCCCCCCCTCATGTAAATATACTTGAATGGGCTCATTTAAGGGTCATGGACAAAAATACAACATTTCGGTGAATGTAAATGAAAGAAAGTGTCAGTTTGTAATATTCTTTTAACTTACAAAAAGGACCAGAGTCCTATTCACTGCGCCGTTGCTAAATCGGGGGGCACTCGTAACAAGATTACCAAGCCTGTGCTCGGGGGTAAAGGATGAGGACCACCCGTGTCGTCAGCCCAGCAGAAGCACAGAGAGTTCTCGGTCCGATGGACCCCCGCCGTGTCTCTAGCGGACGCGCGATCACCCTAATCACCGAAACACACCTTGATAGCATCCTGCTCATCAGCCCTCCGTGTGTGCGCTCCGAGCAGCTCCACGCTGTCTGACATCGCAGACATCCTGTGGTCGCCGCCGGTCTGAGCCCAGGGCCCGCGACACACCGGGCCCTGCTCTCTGCAGCTCGTCCAGACCAGACTCAAACCGGCTTCACACCACTTCTTCGACGTCTCTTCAAATCAAGCACGTGTCACATTTTTTGCACAGGAGTCTGCAGACTCTGTCTTGGTTTTCTGTATTACTGAGCCAAACCAGTTATACCGGAAATGGTGCAACTCCTACCTACATCGCGCACACACACACACACACACACACACACACACACACACTCCCTTTGCACCGTCCCTTTCTGTTCCTGTGTCATTGTGACGTAAGCAGTTGTTGATGAATCCGAGACGTCTTATGTCGGTGTATTATTATCAAGCAAAACACACCTACTGGTAAACCACAATGTGTGATGTCATGCAGTGCATGTAATGGATGTGTGTGTGTGTGTGTGTGTGTGTGTGTGTGTGTTTTCCAGACACTTCACTGCACTGCGGAGGTTGTATGGTAAACAGGTGATCATCAATCTGCTGGGCAGTAAGGAGGGAGAGTACATGCTCAGCAAAGCATTCCAGGTGAGAGGGTCCGCTCCCTGACATCCCACTGTGACTGATTTGCCCTGAAAGACAGAACCGGTCCACATCAGACTGAGACCGGTGGTCTGTGTGAACTCATCCCATCCTCTCCGCTGAGCGGGCGCAGGGCGGGAGACCGAATGTCGCTCTGCTGCGTTTCTCTGCGGAGGGAGTCACTGGACGCCAGCAAACACTTTCATGAAGTGTAATTTAACATGTCGTCACAAAACCCCGGCTGGATGGAAACGTCACGTCTGTGTCAGGGGCGTCGAACACGCGGCCCCCGCGGGCCAGAATCAGCCCCGGCAGAGGGTCCGATCCGGCCCACGGGATGATTTTGCAAAGTGTAACAAACGGTGTACTCGGTTTATATCGAGAAGAGACATTTTCATTTATTATTTAGATTCGTTCCGAGTATTTTTACTGGATTCACAACTGTACTTTTTGTACTCAAACGAATGTGAAGTTTGGTCGATAGGTCGTCAGCCCTGGTCTTCATGCGTGTATTCATTCATTCATGCTGCCGCCAGATGTCAAGTGCAGCCACAGTCTTAGAAACATAATCTGTACGTTCACTCGTGACTGTCCAAGAATTCAGTTCGCCCATTTCTAACCAGTGAACGTAAAAAAAACAACAGGTTCAGGCCTCCTACTTTGAAAATTCAAAATGGCCGCACGCCGTTTTTTTTTTGCACGCACGTCGCCTGAATTCGACGGTTTAAGCTCTATGTGCCGTCTCTCTCTCTCTCCCCTCCAGAGTCACTTGAAAGCCTCGGAGCATGCGACGGCGGTGAAGATGGTGAACTTCGACTACCACCAAAATGTGAAGGGGGGCAAAGCGGACAAACTCCACAGTATCCTAAAACCCCACCTCAGCAAGTTCATCAAAGAGTGCGGCTTCTTCTACTACTCCGGAGAGTCTGGAATAACCAGGTGAGACACGAATACCCGTGTGTTTAGTGGGATGTTATCGCAGCGAGTTATCGCTGACCTCTCAACGCGACTCTGTAGGACTCAGGGCGGGACCATCAGGACCAACTGTCTGGACTGTCTGGACAGAACCAACAGCGTGCAAGCCTTTTTCGCCCTCGAGGTAAAAGCCCGGCACCGTCTGACCCGACGCTCCCGCGAGCTCCTCAGCCGTCAGCTCTCACCTCTCTCTCTGCGCCTCATCTCGCAGGTGTTGCCGGAGCAGCTGGAGGACATGGGCCTGACGGAGAAGCCCCAGCTGGTGGCCCGGTTCCAGGAGGTCTTCAGAACCATGTGGTCGGCCAACGGAGACTCCGTCAGTAAGATTTACGCCGGGACCGGCGCCCTGGATGGCAAGGCCAAGGTACACAATACAAACACACACACACACACACACACACACACACACAATATTCACATATGTACAAGGTCATCATAATTGCTTTCTAAATGTACAATTTGGAATAATAGAAGACACTTAATCAGACTTGGGCACCTGAAGGGTCATTGGGCCCTTCCCCAAAAGTGGTTGTTGATAGTGACACCACCAGCCAGTATTCTGTCGTTTGCCTTGAAAAGTGATCGAAACACAAACAGTGGTCTCATGTACCTAAACGCATTTTAAAAATTAAATTAAATTAAATAGAAAAAAAAACAACAACCCTCGTTGTTGGGTGTGTTTGCAGTGACGCGTCTGCACGGATGTGTGAGCGGAACTGAGTGCTTTCTGTCTCTTTAACTCTTGTGTGCTGTCTCTCTCTGCTGTCCTCTGGACCTCTCTTCTTCTGTGGTAAGTTCACGTGTCGTTGTCCTGTCATGTGGGGTATTTGAGCCGTGGGTCTGTTTCTGGTGTGTCTGTGATTGCAGTGTCTGTGGGTTTGATGAGGAGGAGGAGGAGGATGGGAAAGGGATGTGGTATAAACATGTGCAATGGAGTTGATTTTGCTTCCTCCGAGATGATGCAATCGATCTCCGCCTGAACAACTCTGAATTTGCAACCATCGTATTGATCGGCCGGAGCGGAGGGATCAGTTGAAATGATCACACAAATCACTCCTGCAGATCTGTCAGGGAGGGTTGCATCTTCTCCGGCTGATTTCCTCTGTTACCTCGGTCTCTTAGAGGTGTCTCTCGTTCACGTACAACCTGACCTCCTCCTAATTGTGTGTGTGTGATGATCTTCGATCAGGCCGGGAAGCTGAAAGACGGAGCTCGCTCCGTGACCAGGACCATCCAGAACAACTTCTTCGACAGTTCCAAACAGGAAGCTATCGACATCCTGCGGCTGGGCTCCACGCTCAACAGCGATTTGGCGGATAAGGCCCGGGCGCTGCTCACCACCTCCAGTCTTTACGGTAAGTCTCGCCAAGCGTTTGAAACGGCGAGTTACTCAAATGAATCAACGGATCAAATGTTGTTTAGTAGCTTGAATAGCTTTAAAGGTGCCGTGTGTACGATTTCAGTCAGTCTTTGTCACTTCCGTCTATAGAAATAGACAGTTATGTAGACGTTTTTACAAACGGATCCCTATGTATTATCATGACTTGCTTTTTACATCAGCCTAAAATGAGCCCTTTAATGTACATTTTCACCCGGAGCGGGTCCACCCTACGGGGGCCGCCATGTTTTTACAGTAGCCCGGAGTGGACGTACTAGACGTCCTTTGAGCTTTAATGGCAACGAAGGGCTACCACACGTTCTCCTTCATGCCCGAAAGGGAAGGATGAGGCCATACGTACAATATGCAACTTCCCCAGCAGATGTCTCCAAATCGTGTACACACACACACACACACACACACACACACACACTTGGGTTGTTTTCCTCTTTATTACATGAACAGTGAATCGTTTGCATCTCTTGACTCTGGCCCTGTGAGCCGGCAGCTGCTCAGCACAATAGCAGAGTGTGTGTGTGTGTGTGTGTGTGTGTGTGTGTGTGTGTGTGTGTGTGTGGCGCGTGGAGTGGGAAGTGTAATCTCCATATGTCAGGCCTCTGTTGTCTCAGTGAGATTACAGCCGAGCGACTCTTCTGCTCTGTCCCAGCGCTGCTTTAACCCGCCCTTCTCTCCCTTCTCTCCCCGCCTGCCCTCGCCCACAATCTTAGTCACTGAGCCCGTCTTACAATCAGGTACAGTAACTGAAAGACTGCCCCCCGGTGGATGGGTTCCCCCATCGCCTGTCCCATAGCTGAACGTGTCCTCCCATCTGTGTTCATTCCTCATTTCTTAGACAAATGCTGGTAGTGGTTTAAGACTCTTTTTTTTACGATTTTGAACTCAAGTGATTTGTAATAAGTGAAAATTTGGAAATAAATGAACCATTACCAACATTGATCGTTCGATTTTTTTTTCTTCTGTATTTCAGCAAAATACAGGCAAAAATGTGTAATCCTCCACCTCTCCATCCAAGCCCCATGTCTTACTTAGATCATTGTTTTGGACTTTTTTTTTTTTACTTCCCCTCCCATTTGTGTTTTTGAGTCTGATTTAGCCATTTCCCCGTTTTATTGTCGTTTCCTTGTCGGCCTCCACACACGCATCCTCTCACACCTCCTTTCCCGTTCGCAGCCTCTCCGAGAGTTCTGCTGGGGATGTGTCAGAACTACCATAAATACACCAAACCTAAGCAGATCCGCGTGTGTGTGGGCACCTGGAATGTAAACGGGGGTAAACAGTTCCGCAGCATCGCTTTCCGCAACCAGACGCTCAACGACTGGCTTCTGGACGCTCCGATGAAGGCGGGACATCCAGAGTTCCAAGGTGTGTGGCTGTGAATTGCTCTTAGGGTGTAACACTGAATTAACATGCAACATTTGAATAACATGGATATCGAAAAAATACTGGGAAATACATCGATTTTCTTGTTCCCACAGTTGAAGAACATTTTGTAATTTTGACGTTTTCCTCAAAAATCCAGATTTGCTCAGTTCCCATCGCATTAGATCACTTTATTGCTCCTGCATCTGATGATACAGTGAGTCATCATAATCTTTTTGACCTGACACTATTATTCAAATGTGCATGTCCTCTCTTGACAGACACCAAAGCCAACCCCATAGACATCTTTGCTATTG
>JAFBJT010015324.1:0-48464 GCA_016785325.1 Chascanopsetta lugubris | reverse complement strand
CCCCGGCCCCCCCCCCCCCCCCCCCCGTTTCCTCTCTTATAGGCGAGAAGCCGTTCAGTTGCAGCTGGGAAGGCTGTGACAAGAGGTTCGCCCGCTCGGATGAGCTCTCCCGCCACCGGCGGACACACACGGGCGAGAAGAAGTTCGTGTGTCCCGTGTGCGAGCGGCGCTTCATGCGCAGCGATCACCTCACCAAACACGCACGTCGCCACATGACCACCAAGAAGATACCCTCCTGGCAGGCCGACGTTCGCAGCTTGAACAAAATGGCTGCCGGCAAAACGCCCCCATCAAAGCCAGGGCTCGCCACGCTAAGCATGCTGGTACCTGCCAACTCAAAATAGACAATGAACACTGCCATCCCACCCACTCCCAAGATACCACAGGGATTCAGGGCAGGAGCCAAGCACATAAGGCTACTGCTCTACTACTCATGGGAAAAAGAAAACACACACAAAAACATGCACTGGACTCTTTTTGTTCCTCCTTACTGTTAATTTGTACATTAATTCTCCTTAAAGGATCTTTTTGTTTACTTTGAAATACGCGATCATTTGTATGCACCCTTGCCAAAGCCTTTGTATGAAGTTTGTCTTACACATTTCTTCCCCTCCTCAAACACTTTGTGTCAATACTGATATATAAACAGTATAATGTCTATGTGAATGTATTGTATGGTTGTATGAAATGCATTTATTTGTCATATCTGGGAAAATATTGACATGGAGAAAAAAAACAGTGTATATATGAATATTAATCAACAGTACTATGATTATATCTTGATTATATCTCCCTGTATAACTTTTCATATTATTTAATACATATTTGTAATAAAATAAAACGGATAAAATGACCCATTTGCTCTGTGACTGTCCAATAACCAATCCTGGAACATGGATCATAGTAGAGTCAGCAATCTTTCCCAACCAGAGTGAGTATCTGCCCACATCCTGTGTGCGTCACGGTGCCCCTGCCCCCTCCTCCACCAACACCTCCCTCTCTCTGTCGTCAGCTGAAACTCGCTCGTGTCCTCTGAAATGTGCTGACTGGCCTGTGGGAAGCTTCCCGCTAGATGCCTTTTTTTTTCTTCTTCACCCATTATCAAAGCTCGCTTTTGGTGGAGACCATCTGGGGAGGTGGCGTCCTGTTTGTTAGCTCAGAGCCAGGATGCTTAATGAGTCAGAGCAGATACGTCTGGCCGCATGTTTGTTAGCAGAATATGTGCAGGCTTCAGCTCCTGTCACACTGGAGCGAGGAGGCTGTGTGCTTGTTGCGTAACCATAGTGAGTTTCATACATCCTAAAATCTTCTGTAGGCCTTATGGGGATTTGAGCAAACATCTCACATTCCTGTGAACGTGTGGGCAAAAACTGATAAAGGTGTTGAAGAACATTTCTGCCATATTTTTGTTTTTATACTTATACAGGAATCAATTGGATATATTTTAGGATTAGAATAATTAATTTGAATTTTCTATTTTTTTTCATCACTCAAGTTTAAATCATGGATGTCTTTGGGCTGCTTGTACCCACACACTCACATCCAGGAACAGCTCAGCCGTCCTCCAATCACACATTGAGAAATTTGAGCTGCTGGGGGGTGCGACCAATCACAGCTCTGCCCTGTGTACCCGCCCCTTTGCCTTACTGACCGACATATTCACTGGCCTGATGCCATGCGAGCGCTGGTCTGCAGTGACACCTGCTGGTGCAAATGCGTCATTTTACCATACCGTGTTCATGATGGATTTCTAATCTGGGATTATTTACCTCAACATCATTTGTTTATTGACACATATTTTCGATGAAGATATGGAACTTCATAAACGCAAAGTATTCACAGTGTAAATAGCAACAGAAGGCACACGCTACATCTCATATTCAAATATGTTTGTAACATATCACAATATTACACATTATAGATTATACTGACAACAATGAAGTCTTTTTTGTCACGTGCTCCATTTGAATTGTTCCACTGAAAGAAATACACGGATGCTGTGATAAATGTTTCTGCGTGAAATATTTCTTGGTGACATAGAACCTCGTGCAAGGACAAAAAGGAAGTGCGGTTTGACTTGTAGTTCAACCATCGCGAATGACTGAGCAGCAAATCTTTTGAATGTTACACTGTCGTGTTTTCCAAATGAATTACGTCATCTCAGAGCTGCCGCCTGGCCAGAGATCATTGTCATAGTTAGTGTGTGAGAGACATCTTGTCATGGTCTGACTTAATGAAAGTAAGTCACCGCCATAACTGTACACATACAATCAAAGGCAGTCAAATGTCTTGAATCTTTACATCAAAGGCATTCAGATATATCCTACAGCAAAAGGAGTCAGTGAGAAAGATTGACTGCAAAAAAAGATAAGTTCCAAAAACAAAGTAGATACAGATATTACAAACACACAGACACACAAGAAACTTGATACACAGACGAAGGTGAGTAATCGGGCGGGAAAATATTGTTATAAAATGTTATTGTATGTGCTCCCCCCAACCCCTAACATCTTAGTGGTTGTACTGTGTACAAATGGTTCCTATGTGTTTGAAATTAGGTGTATTAATCCATGAATCATCTAGGATTAATCAAACAATCATTTTTTTCAAACTTAGTGTTGTAGTATTACTCTTGGTTAAGCCCCAAGTGGCTGTATTGATGTTGGTGGTTCTTGGAGGTCAAACTTTATATCTGATGTACACATTCCCTAAATGTATCAACAATATTCTACATCACATGTCGCATCTCGGCACGAACATCACACCCTCTCTGGGATTTACACTTATTTGTTTTGAATTATTCGACTTCGGCAAACAACAACCCGAGTTATTCGGGTAGTGGCTCTTTGTAGACGGTCCCTGGCGAATCCCTCGCTCTGGCGGACGCACCGCGGCATTCGGTTGCTAAGAGACGGGAAGTTCGACTCGAAACTCAGCGTCCTCGTCTCACCCCGTAGTCGCAGACATGGAGGTCGGGGAGAAACTGAAGGAGCTGAACATGACGGCGGATGAAATGGGCAGACTGAGCCAGGCGTTCAAAGACGAGACGTTCGTGGGCATGCTGAGAGACTACGCCGAGGAAATCTCCGACCCGGAGAACAAGAGGAGGTACGAGCAGGAGATCGCGGCCCTGGAGGAGGAGAGGGGGATCAACATCGAGTTCATCCACCCGGAACCTTTCCGAGCCCTGAGGACGAGCGTGGACGGGCAGAGGAAGTGTTACGTCAACATCTGCTCCAACCAGAAAGTCGGGAAGCCCGAGTGCAAGGGTGGCGTGTCCGAGGACGGCCGCAGGGGGCAGTGTTGGTCCCTGCCCCACAGTCTGCACCCGGCCAGGCCCGACAGGGACTCCAAGGGCAACGCCGTTGCCATCTATGACGTCATCTTCCACCCGGACACCCTGCACATAGCCAGCAAAAACCAGAGGTTCATGGACATGGTGGACGGCACGGCCGTCCAGGGGATCCAGGATGCGTTCAAGGTCACGTTGGACAAAGGCAACATGCGACGGTTGAAGACCAAGTACAAGGGGACACCGCAGCCCTGTGTCATCAGGAAACCCATACCCGGGTTTCAGGCCCCCGCGGAGGACCCCGGCCCGCTGGCGTTCCCGTATCCAGATGTCGAAAAACCCTCCAAACCCGCCGAGGCCCCCCCCCAACCCCAAACGTTCCAGGCCCGGCCCCCGAGCCGAACCGCAGAGCCAACAAAGCCCCGCTATGCCGTCAAATACCGCTCCGTCGTGGACATGCAGGACTTCAGGTGCTCCAGAGACTCGGCCCGGGGCCCCAGGCCCCGAGAGATCGTGGTCACGGTGGATCTGCCGCTGCTGGAGCACGTGTCGGACACCGACCTGGAGGTGAAGGGGAACCGTCTGCTGCGGCTGGACTCCCACAGACCGGCCTACAGGCTGGAGCTGCCCCTGGCCTACCCCGTGGACCAGGACCAGGGGTCCGCCAAGTTCAATAAGCACAAAAGGCAGCTGGTGGTCACGCTGCCCGTTCTGCCGCCCGAGGAGACGTTTGATTACAGTTGGGGGCCGTGTAGGAGTGATGGTGGCCCTCAGGGGGGAGGGGGGGAGGGGGAAGAGAGGAAGGAGGAGGGAGGTGAAGAGGAGGAAAGTGGTTTGGATGGAGAGGAGGGTCCCAAGATGCAGGGGAAGGAAACAGGTGTAGAGGGTGGAAAGGGTGAAGGAGGAGAGGGAAGTGGTGTGGTAGAGGAGCAGGAGAAGGAGGGAGGGAGGGAGGCAGAGAATGGAGAGGGAGGAGATGAAGGTGTGGGGGAGGAAAGGAAGGAGGGGGAAGATGACAAGGAGGAAAGAGAAGATGAGGAGAAGGGCCTGGAGCAGGTGGGAGGAGAGGAGGACGGAGATGTAGCGGGCGAGGAAGAAGCGGGAAGTGTTGGGGTGGGAGGGGAAGAGGAGCAAAGAGACGTCGGCGAGGAAAGAGGGGATGAGGAAGGCGTGATGATGGAGGAGGTGGGAGGCGAAAATAGGAGAGAAGAAGAGGGGACGACGAGAGACAAGGAGGATGGAGAGGGTGGGGATGGGGGGGACGAGTGTGAGGAGAGAAGATGGAAGGAGCAGAGTGGAGAAGACGGGGAGGGTGGAGACGAGGAGAAAGACGGGAAGAATCTGAAGGAACAGGAGGGAGGAAGCGAGAAAGGTGGAAAGTCGACCGTGGGACTTTCCGAAGAGGAGGTGGGAGCGAGTGCAGCCCCTGAGATCCACGAGGGTCCACGAGATGAGAAGTCAGAGCACCTCGGGGGAAAGGTGCAGGTGAGATGAGATGGGCGCATTGTTGGCGTCAAAGGTGTGTTTTTGCACCTTCTCATATTTTGGATTTTCAGATGGAAGCTGCGTTTCTGAGTCAAGGCTCCCACGAGGAGTCATCGGTCACGGCGAGCCGCGGTTTCCACGAGACGGAGGACGTGGACGAGGACGACCTGCAGACGGAGCAGAGCGTCCAAACCACGGAGCAGCAAGACAACAGCCAAGCACCGCCGCCGCCGCCGCCGGTGCTACTGAGGGAGGTCGACGAAGACGGGAATGAAAACGTCATCAGCGATCACTCCACGTCCGCTGGGTTCATCTTTCAGAACCACCTGATGTATGAGCTGGACTGAGGACTTCCGGCTTTGTTCATGAGCCGTGTGACAAGTTCCTTATTAAAGGCACAGTCTGTTCAATCCATCACGTTGTTGACGACACGTGTTGCAGCTGACGTCAGACTTCCCCAACATTCTTAATTCAGCAGCTTTGAGTTAATGTTCAAACTCAAAAGTTAACACTGATATCATCATCGCCGTCATATCATTATTATTATTAACAATGCTAATAATCACCGTAATGATAATGGTCATAATAATAATGATTCTTGATATAATGACTGAAATAAACGGAGCAAGAGAAACGGTCTTAAAGGAATAGTATGTAGGATCCAATGGCAGCTAGTGGTGAGCTTGCATGTTGCAGAATAACCTTTTCTAACCTCTATTGTCATTTAAACAGTAAAAATGTTTGAGTGCTGCTCATAAACGAATATAGGTAAACAAAAAAAGTGCTGCATCATCGTTTCCTCGGTTGAGAGGATCCGCCCCAGCTGTAAATATGAATGACTCGTTCTAAGCTGCTGAACACAACAATTCAGACACTCTGTCAAAGGTAAATGTCACTTGGCAGTGTTGGGGATGAAGGTCACGTGACTAGTGTCACATGACGTACCGCCCCTGTGCTGATTGATCACTGACGAGGCAACTCGGCTGCACCTGTGTCTGCTGCCTCATGAATATTCTGCCTGTCTGAAACCCGGTTGGAAACTGCCCATGAAGAGAGTTTGTGCTCAGCTGTCATGTGAGTGCCGATTTCAACATGTTCACATATTTGATTGATTCTACGGCTGTACAATGATTTTCATAATTTGTGAAAATATAAGTTCTGATTTGTACCTGTTTGTTAAAGAAAATGTCAACTTAATTGTGGGTCCAAGATCACTTTATCTTTCCTTCACTGAGAGAGAAAATGAAAGTTGGTTCTAAAATCTGCTATTTTCCAACTCATTTAACTGCCAGTCCTTAAAAAGTTGTTACCACATTATGCCAATAAAATTGAATCTGGAAATAATTTCACTTAATTACACAGAAGAGCCTTAAAGGTATAGTGTGCAGAATTTGTGAGCTGGTGTTGCCTCTCCTCTCCTTCCCAATAACAACACTAAGACTTGGTGTGTTGTGTGTGTGTGTGTGTGTGTGTGTGTGTGTGTAATGTAAAACAGCGAGACACTATTGTACGGATATTACGTTTGTAGTAATGGCTCATAAATGGGGACTATGTTTTGTTTTGAGGAAATCCTGCATCATTTTTCCTTTAAAGCTAATGACAAAAATCATTTAAACACCCCAAAATAAATTACCAGGGACAAGACGGCAAATTATTTCATTTTATTTAAATTGTCCATGTACAGTGCACATATTAATGGATGTAAATGTATATAAAAAAGTAGTGGGTCACTAGCACGGTAGAAACCACTCCCATAGGTGGCGCTGACGGACCCTGAGGCATCAGAAGAATCATCTGATGTCTTTTAATTTGCAGCAGAGCACAAGTGGGTCAGTGTAGGAGCCTGCCTTTTGCTCTGGGAGCACAGGAAGCACAGAAAGTCACAACACAGGAGGCGTTGTGAAGTAATGTGTCGCTGAGGTCGCCCACTATCGGAACATACGCTAAGTGTTCAGAAGATACAGACACAGCAGGCGTGACATTGCATTGAAAAGTCGTGGGAGTGAAACGAAGCAGCTTGAAGCACGTTTAAAAAAAAAAAAACAAAGCTTAAAAGAGGCCGTGCCCTAAATCAGGGGCTGCGTTTTAAGACCAATCATCGATCAGCACTGTGGCCACTCGGGCCACTGAGACTAGTTTGATTGGTAGTGACCATTTTCATCGGTTTTCCACGTGATTTTAAACTGTCAAAAAACCACGAATGAATGGGACAATGTCACTAAGGTGTGCAAGGAAACACTTGCTCCTGCCCTGAAGTAAACAGAGACGCTACAACCAAAAAACTGGGCAAAGCCGAACGAGGACAAAGGGGAAAAGCAAAATTCTGCGGCCACCACCATTTCTCATCTTCGCCCCATAGTGCTTTAGCAGCAGAATTGTCGGACCACACATATTATCCGTAAATTCTCACAGCTGTGCATAGGTTGCATGTGTACAAAAACCATAACACCGATGCGGAGGCACGGATCCGCCTTTTAGCGAACCCATGCGTCCTTTGCAGTTTGGGCACTGCTTCCACGTCGTTATTGTCCTCATTAAAGGGCAAAAGCAGAAACTTTCTCTGAGCTAATGCTAACTGCTGATTCATCTCATCATTGTCTCGACAGATACCCTCCAGTATCCCATCCCCGGCTCCGTCGGTTCCTGCTCATCTGATTCCCCTCTGCAGGGAGCTATCCAAAAACTCAGAGTAGCAGGCCAGCGAGCAGAAGTGCCGCTGCACCGGAGCGTCCGTGCCTCCCATGTCGTCCACCAGGACCACGGTGTGGGAGACTTGGTGCAGGTTCATGCTGACCGCCGTCTTGATGTAGAAGCTGAGGCAGACGCTGCCGCAGTCGCAGGTCTTGGCTGCGTCCAGGTCCCGACACAGGTGGGCGGGGATGAGGTGAGGTCCGTATGGTATCCTGTGCAGCGAGAAGTACTATTAGATGAGCTGTAATCACTCAAACTATGCTTTTTCATGTATTTCTGCCCTTAAAGGTGCAGCGTGTAAGATTTCAGTCAATTTTGTCACCTCTAACAATATTACAAAAACAATTACATAAATTGAATGTATCAATTTTCCCATTACCCTTAAATGAGCCAATTTACATGAGGAGTGGGTCCTCTCTATGGGGGCCGCCATGTTTTTACAGTATCCCTGAGCGGACGTACTAAACACCTTTTGAGTTTGAATGACAACTGAAGTCGACCATAGACTCTCTCCTACATGCTCAGGAGGGTGAGGTTGAGGTGATGGACACAACATTCAACTTCACCTCTAGATGTCACTCAATCTTCCACACTGCACCCTTTGAACTGGGTTTTATTTGTGTCCGTAAAAGTAGGCGGATTTTCAAGGTAAACAAATCCCATGGTACCATTGCCCTCTAAATAGAGATCCCTTGTGAGATGAAGTAAGAAGCTGATATTGAGATGATCTCAAATGCTAACCTGAGGTTGGACACAGCTCTGGAGGCGATCTCTTGAAGTGGAAGTGGGAATGTGAGCTGCATAGTGTGGTCCAAAGGATTGGGCTGAATGAAGGGGTTCCCGAACAGGTCGAGGTTCTCCAGGCTCAGCTTGCGGAAGTCACCGGGCAGCACGGCGAACTGGTTGTGCGCCGCCGACAGGAACCTCAGCTTGGACAGTCGGCCGATGTGGAAGGGCAAATCCCCCAGTTCGTTGTCGTCCAGTTTTAGGTTGACCAGTTCCCTGAGCTGGCAGAACTGTGGGGGCAGCAAGTGCAGACGGTTCTGGCTGAGGTCCAGGACCTGGAGGGTCTGCTGCAGCGTGGACAGACACAGGGCCTGACTGAAGGACTCCAGGTGGTTGTTGTGGAGGACGAGCTCGGAGAGGCAGCCCAGGTCACCGATAGTGGCCGG
This sequence comes from Chascanopsetta lugubris, assembly GCA_016785325.1. Taxonomy (NCBI): domain Eukaryota; kingdom Metazoa; phylum Chordata; class Actinopteri; order Pleuronectiformes; family Bothidae; genus Chascanopsetta; species Chascanopsetta lugubris. Next base: position 39,824 of record JAFBJT010015324.1, on the reverse strand, counting down.
GAGTTTCTTGATGTGGTTGTTGCTGAGGTCAAGTTTGCGGAGAGCTGCAAAAAGCCAAATAACATAACTTAAAGGTGCAGTGTGGTCTATTTTGCTACATTTTTGTCACTTCTATCTGTTGAAATATGATTTACAAAAGTTATATACAGACATTTTTACAAACTGATTATCACCAGGATGTATGCCTTGCTTTCAACAATACCTTAAAATGACCCCTTTAAAGTATATTTACCTGAGGAGCAGGTCCTCCCTAAAGCGGCCGCCATGTTTTTACAGGAGCCCAGAGTGGACACACTAAAAATGTGTTGAGCTTTGATGCTTTAATGAGGTCTGCCATAGCTTCTCCTGTATGCTCGAATAGTAAGTGTGAGGTGATATACAACAATAAACGTATTGTTTATTGACATAATTCAAGCATGGTCAATATATATGGTCAGACTATAAACCAAAGTGTGTATCCGATGACCCAGTCTCCTCACGCTACCTTTGAGCGACAGCATCCGCATGTCCACGCGGGACAGTTTGCAGTAAGACACCTGCAGCTGCTCCAGAGAGTAGGGGAAGTTGGAGGTGAGGGGGTAATCCTTCTTGGAGACGATGGTGAGCTTCTTCTTGGGCTGCTCCACGTCCCGAGCGCGGACGGGCGTGAGCGTGGAGAGGGGCAGGCTGCTCGCGTCACTCCCTTTGTCCGCCAGGCGAGCGGCTGAGAGGAAGTTTTTCAAGCTGTTCGCATCGGCCTGACAAAAAGGATGAATACAATCAGGTTACGGATGGATGGATGGATGGATGGATGGATGGATGGATGGATGGACGGATGGACGAACAGGTGGCAGAGACAGCGGGTTCATATGTTCCTTTCTCTGACCGGGTTCTTTGAAATGTCTGACCTAATTCACAAGCTGAGAATATCTCGACACACTTCCTGTGAAAGGACACGAAGGTTTTTTCGCTGCAAGGACAATAATGTCGGTGATTTGGGATATTGTTTTTTTATTTTCTTATCATTTAAAGGCCACCTTTTTGTATAAAATCATTTCCTATACTGCCACTACTAAGCTAAAAAATTCAGAAGCTCAACAAATGAATAATTTCCCCACCCTATTTTATTGCCTCCATCAGCTATGTCGAGCTGACGCCTCACATCAGTGTGAAGTGACGGATGTGCATGCTTTCTTCGCTGCCTATGCTCCCGAGTGTCCGCAGTGTCGTTGGCTTGCTAACCGGCTCTAATAGAGCAATGTGTAATAGCTCAGAAATGGAATCTACTAGGGCGGAGCCAGTCACCAACCAGTGCTCTGCGTTCTCTGTCGCTGCTTCCTCTCAACCTGCAGCAGTGGCTTGGCGTGTGTTTATGTTGAGGGGGAGAGCACACCTGCTCCTCATGTAAATATACGTTAAAGGGCTAATTTAAGGGAAATGGGAACAAAAATACATTTAGGTGACTATAAATTCATGGAAATGTCACTATGTAATTGTTTATTTGAATATTTCTAGACCAAAATCGTACACACTGCACATTTAATGTAACATAGTGTGTGGTTGTACTATCATGGTATTATCATATAAAGTTGATACTGATGAAGTTAACCAGACGTTTCCCCAGTTTACCTGCATTGAACGGGGTCAGTTGGTTCGTGTGTGTGTGTGTGATAACAAGTTGAACTATGGGTAGAATCTGGGTGAAAGGTCAACCAGGCTTCAAAACATCTTTTTAAAGCAACTGGAAACAATGTGGCTGCAGTGATGTCTGTCCGGATACCGGCTGCAGTCAAAAGAACCGTACGTGCGTCTGTCTAGTTGCTGAACGAGCGAATGGACGACCCGAGGCTTGTCCTGAGTTATTCTTGCCTCTCGTGGTAAACACCGTTGCATGTCTGTGAACCTCATGCACTTGTCAACCAAAGGCCCGAGAACATGTAATCTGAGTGTGTTTGAAGGCGCCCTCGAGCAAAGACCCTTAACGTTGCATCACGTTGTACCTTGCTCAAGCAGATGTCGACAGCTGGTTCTTTAAGTCGCACCGTGGCCTTCCCTTCCTCCACGAACCACGTGAAGAACTTCTCTATGTTGTCTTTGAGCTGCAAGATAAGAGTTGGCACATGCTGACCTGTGGAAAACTACATCTCACAACAACACCGCAGACAGTGGGAGTGAGTCACTCAACAAGTTGAGACAGGATTAGTGGCAGCTGTTGTTTTTTTATGTCATCAAGCTGGTTTGTATCAAATTTGCTGAGGAATGACTTTTCAAATCAGAGACATGTCAGCGTTTCAGTGGCTGAAAACAACACGGCTAGAGTTTCCAATCCAGCTCCCTCATTGAAAGATACTTAATAATTCAGCGGTAGATTTCAGTGACACCAGGATGAAGTCGAAGTCGCACAGAAACAAAAGAATACAGACAGCAAAGGTTACTGATATGTCGATGCCTGTGTGACACAGTTAACTTCAAACAGAATAAATGCATATACAGTTCATAACGGCCTTACAGGAGATGTGGCGTCTAAAACGTGCTGTAAATCTAACCATTAATTTACACTGAACTAAATGGTTTAGTTCCTGAATTACTTTCAGAGAATGGTGAGAATGTGTAATGGATCTAACTCAGATTTGTGAATCATTCTGCTGTGACATGTTGATGGACGTCATCTTGTCTCATCTCTCTGGCAATTCAAAGTTTGCTTTAAACAAGAGCGATGACTTAAGTTTAATATTTTGATAAATAAGAAGTCCCCTGCTGCCTGATTGAAGAGACAAATATAGATAACAGATTGAGTGCCTACAACAGAGAGAAAACCTCCATTACACAGATTACAGGCTTCAGAGTGTTTACGTAAAAATATGGATATTTGAATACCTCCTAACCTTCCTGTTGAACGCACAGGAGAATCTACATATAAGTATCGCTCAAAAGCTCAAAAGTAGTTCGTTTGTCAATTCTGGGCTACTGTGAAAACGTGGCAGCCTCCGTAGAGAGGATCCACTCCTGATCAAAATGACAACAATGTATGCATTCAGGTGATTAAACACCCAATACTGCTTGAATTTTGTAAACATAATTTCACCGAAATCCTACACATTTGACCTTTCACACACAGACACTATGCTGACCTTGTATATTTGTTTACATGAGCTAATCTGCTAGTTGTAGGTCTCTTGATCTTAAAGGTGCAGTATGGAAGATTTGTCATTGTTGTCACTTATATTGGTAGAAAAAAACAAAACAAACAATGACATCGTGACACTTCTATAATCACCTGACTGTATTTTTGTCCCCATTACCGTTAAATGAGCCCTTTAATGTATATTTACATGAGGAGGAGCGGGTCCTCTCTACGGGGGCTGCCATGTTTTTACAGCAGCCCAGCGTGGACATGCTAAAATCGTTTTGACTTTTAATGACAAACGAAGTCTACCATAGGTTCTCCGGCATGGTCAGAAGGGTGAGGGCGAGGTGAGGGATACAACAGGCAACTTCACCACGAGATGTCACCAAATATTACACACTGCACCTTTAACAACCGAAAGTACAACATTCTCACCACTTGAATCGCAGTCATAGACCACGGTGTAGCTTTAGTTGACTATATCAACAAGAGTAATACACAGTGACGGTAACAGTACACAGTGACGGACCTTGTACTTGGACCCGGCCCTATCCTTGGCCGTACAGATCATCATGTAGATAGTGCTGCGTTGACTCGTCTTGTCCTGGTGCCTCCCGATGGACAGCACCGCTCTGCTCCCCTTGCCCCGGTTCCTCATGCCGAACGTGGGCAGCATTCGATTCACCACCTCCACATCGCACTGCAGCTTCATGGCAGCCGCTGACGGAAACCCCGAGGTCCGGCCACAGCGAGCTACAGCGGTACCGTCATGGCAGGGGAGGGAAAACTTCCGCCACTGACCTGGTAACTCGACTGCCTGTGGCGGTGGAGGAGGAGAAGCTACATCCGTCCTCTGGATGTCAACAACCCAAGCAGCGCCGCGTCTCCCCCCCCCCCACCCCCCCCCCCCCCCCCCCTGGGGGCTTCAAGCTGCTCCTGCCCCGGTGCGTCTGTCACACTACCCCCGGTCTACGGTGATAACACTTCGCCGCTTGACGTTAAGTGTAGTTTTCTACTTTAAATGATGAAAAAAGAAGCTAACACGCGTCCCATTCACTTCTGTGTTGTCAATAAGCGGCCGTTAGCATGAGCCTGCGCGCGTGGGAAGTGACGTCAGAGAGGCGCTCTCGTTCGCGCTCACATTGGAGGAAGTGTTTAAAGGAGTGTCAGATTTGTTTCGTCTTTTTAAAACACATTTTCAAGTACAAAGCACTAAGTATATTATTCATTCAGACAAATATTTTCATACAAAATGAGTTTTTACTAAAGATTTTTTTTAAAGGAATCACTGTGCATTTTCATACTTGAATGAATCAAACATGACCTGTATTATATGTATACCTCACATTGTCACATCCACAACAATGTAATTGTCTGGAGAGTTTTTTTTATTTTATTTATTTTTTAAGAATCGCTTCTTATCAGTGATCTCTTTCTGACTGTAGCCATCCTGGAATAATGTAGAAAAGATTTTATAAACAGCTACAGAGAACAGATATTTATATTCTATTTTATTCTAAGGTTAAAAAAATGTAAAATGTTTTTATTCAAACTTAAAGAGGATACATTGTCCCCTTTTCTGATTCACTGTCCTGGATGTGACATACTCACATACTACAGTGACATCTAGTGCCCACCAGTCGTCAGAGCAGCTTCATCACAGAGAAACACAGGGCCTGTGATGTCACCTGTTAAAGTAGCCTCTCGTGTTATGATGTGTTATTTTCCACATGTGCAGGCGAACAGATCACAAGATCACAGGATAGATATGCCACAGTCCCTCAGAACTACTTTTATTTCCTGCAGTTTCACATTCGCTTCACATTCTCATCCCCACCAAGGTCTCAGAGATAAATTCTCTGTCAGGATTATTTAAATCATAACAAATCAACCAAAGAAAGAAAAAAAAGAAAAGCAGAATACTCTTGTCTTTGGTATAAACTTGCTGTCAAAAAAACTCAATACAAAAACACTATACCTTTGGTACCAACATGCAACTTTTCATTATTTATTTATTTATTCATTTATTAATTCTCACCTATTTTTATATGTGGGAACGTTTCCAGGAAGTATTGTCACACTCACACTCAACACACATGGTGGAGTTTTGTTCTGTTCCCATAGATTTTTTTCAAACTGAGCAGATCATGCAGTGTTAAAGGCATACTGTATATTCTCTCCCTCTCTCTCCCACACACACACACACACACACACACACACACTTGCAGAGCTATCCTATAAGTCGGACTTTGCACTGCACTCCACTCCACCACGCCTCATCCTTATATTAAGGGGAAATTCATATGGTTTTCATTCTGGGCGATGTGTTTTCAAATGTTGTGTATCTGAATTGGAAGTGGCTGCCACATAATCGCACTTTTATTGAAAAAATGCCACTAATGTCTGGATCGGACCCTCTGGTTGGCCAGTTCTGACCTATGTTTGACACCATTGCTTTAACCCAAACATAACTCATATTTAATTCCAGACGTAAAACCGTGTAACCGTGACCTCAGAAATACCCCAACTGAACCCGGTCCACATCTGGTCTACTGGTCCTGGCAAGGTCAAGGTTTATGCATGGAAGGTCCACAACACACACACACACACACACACACACACACACACACACTGGATGACTATTGTTTCATGAGGAAAGTGTGTCAAGGTGAGAGTATCCCGGTGGCCGTCAATCAAACATGACCGGTCTTGACGCGTCGTCCTTCACAGAGACGTCTCCACGCAGGACGAGCCCCTCCGTATGTAATACCGTCTCACCTCCCTCCCGTCCTCGCCGCTGCAGCCCTCCGACCGGTGGACGATGAGAACCGGGAAGAAGCGAGCGTCCCTGTAGGTGGGCGGACTGTCGCTGAGGGCCAGCTGGCTGGAGTCCGACCTGCAGCACTGCTCGTCCGCGCAGCAGGGCTCGGTCAGGGTGCTGCTGTGGCTCCTCCACAGCGCCACCGTGCGGTGGGAGCCGTACACGCGGCAGAGGGACAGTCGGGAGGTGTCCGAGGACACGTGGGACTGGAACAGCGCCCCCCGGCAGGAGAAGATGGAGGAGCAGCTGGAGCTGGTGACGGTCCTCCTGCGGCCCGTCGCGCTGCCTCGCCGGGGCGGCTCGCCGTGCTGCTCGCACTCGTCCTGGCCGTGGAGGGCGCCGTAACTCTGGGCGGCCTGGCTGTCATCCAGCAGGAAGCAGTTGGAGGACGAGGTGCACTCGGTGTCCTGCGGCGAGTTGGAGTCCGCCGTGCTCATGTTGATCAGCATGGCCTCCGAGTAGCTGGGGATCAGCTGGCGGTTGCAGCGTATGTGCCACTCCAGCTCGGTGCTGTCCAGCGTGTCCACTCGTGGAATGGCGCACGTTACGTGAGTCCCCACAGTCCTGTCTTCGTCCAGAGGGGACGGGCTGCCGGGGTAGTACTCCAACCCGAACAGTTTCTCGACGCGGTAGTGCACGTAGGCGGTGCGGTACTCGATGAGCACCCTCAGAGGCCAGGACAGCATGAGGAGAGCCGTGAGCCAGAAGGCCACCCGGGAGTTGTACCACTGCATCCTGTCCGGGTCCACGAAGGCGATCAGGTTCTCCCGGAAGTCCACGTTCTTCAGCTGCATGCCCTCCCTAGCCTCCATGTAGTCGTCCAGGCCCTCGATCTCGGAGAAGAACCTGGCCCTCTGGTTGAGGTAATCGTTTTCCGGCCCCGCCTCCGTGAAGCTGAAACACTTGGTGAAGTGCAGCCGAGTGGCCGCGTGCGCCTCCAGGCCGCCGAGGTCGCGCGACACGTCCTTCATCCCGCAGTGGCCGTAGTCGAACTCCCCCTCGGCCACATGCGTGTTGACCCGCTCGTGGTACACCTGCGTGGTGGTGTAGGCGTCGCCGTTGCGGTACCGGGTGACCTGCCGCGTCCGCCGCACAAAGTGGTAGCTGATGGCCTTCCACCAGATGCAAGGCTGGGCCTGGCGCATGTGCAGCACGCGCTCGTACACGCTGTCCACGTTGGCCTTGCACTGCAGCTGGCTGCGGGCCCGGCAGTGCCAGCACTCCACCATGTAGAGCACGTAGAGCATGAGCAGGAAGGCCAGCGGGATGTAGATGTAGCCGTCGGAGCAGGGGCTGTCGTGGTAGATCATGGAGTGACCCCCGGCGCCGCCGCCCATGCCGGGGGCGCCCCGCAGCGAGGAGGTGAGGGAGGCCGTGAAAGAGGAGGTGAGGGCGGGGTTGAAGCTGATCTTGGTGACCCGGGTGAGCTGGCACCAGGCCACCGCCCCCACGCAGCTGTACATGAGCAGCGAGAGGAGCAGGCAGCGCCAGTGGGACTCGCGGCAGACGCAGGCGCCCAGCGACTGCTGTGTTGGATGCTGCTGCTGCTGCAGAGAGAGAGAGAGAGAGGGGGGGAGGGGGGAGTAATGAGCGAGAGGCACTTTAGGGCAATGAGCCTCAGAAACATAGCGGTGGTATCATGACTTGCAGGATGAATGCAAATGAGCAATAAATCGCACTATAGTGTTTTCCAGACCGAAGCATGGAGTAAATCAAAGCAGGGGAAGCTCAGCGGAATAAAATTAAAGCGCGAGAGACGGGATATCAACGGAGCTGTCCTCACTCTCGAGTGCAAAAGTGTCGGGCCGTGGCAAAGATGTCACATCAGGACAATCGCAGAGATTCAAAGCCGTGTCGAACCATGTTGACATTGAGTTTATGAGGCAAATATTAAGATTAATGTTTGGAGGTTTCATATTTTACGTGTTTTTTAAAGGGCCAGTGTGCATGTTAGAGTTATTGGTAGGAAATTCAAATCTAAAAATCATGCTGTTTTTATGAGTAAATTATCATCTGAGCATCTAAAGTATTATTTTGAAATGCTGTGTGTGTATATATATATATTTTTTTACATTAGCCCAAAATGGTCAATACAAACGCCTCATAGCGACCTTAGGTGTCCCTACATGCCTGGAAGGGAAAGAGCAGGTCGGGGGGCATCAAGCTGCAACCTGTTACTTCACCACTAGATGTCAATAAATCGCTCACACTGCACCTTTAAATACGAACGACTAATATGAACACAGTTGATTTATGAAAACTCACCTCCAAGTGTCACTAAATCCTATGCACTACCTTTTAAAATCATAGACATGATTCAATACAGTACAGAAAACATAGCATGTTATATGAGGCAAGTGCTTGCAATTGCAGTGAGTCAAATCGTCCCCATGCAGCAGAGACACTAGTTCCACCAGTAACACTGTCTGTGAGAAACTGCGGCTTCACCCTTTAAACACAAAGACATGAAGACCGAGGGGAAACGTCTCATGGAGCTTAGATCCCATCTCATCAGACGGGATCTCATTGAAATCTCGCTGACTCCACGCCTCCATGGGGATTCTTTTTTTTTCTGGTCCTGTGGTGGTGGTGGTGGTGACGTCTTCTCTTCCCATGGGACCAGGCCGCCGGGTTGTTGACTATACTTCTGGTGCTTTATGGAGTGAAAGGATTTATGCCGACAAGCTCCCATCCATTACTGCGCTGACACAGGGGTGGAGATGTCACGTTGCTGCATGAAGGGTCCACCTCAGTTATTTATGGAATGGGCCGGGATCCAGCTCTCATGTTGCACAGAGGATGGAGCCGTCGCCTGCTCATCCCGACTGCTGACATCACACACCACACTACTGTGTGTGCTCCTTTCCCTCCATCATCGTTTCCCATCATGTTTTTTTTTTTTTTATGAATCTAATTTTAAGATTACGGTCAATTTTTGTCACTTCTAAAATGACAAAATGCGTATATACAGACATTTTTACAAATGTACGATCACCTCAATGTGTGACTTACTGTTAACTTTGAATGAGCCCTTTCATTTGTATTTACATCGGTCGGGGGTTCTCCCTTCGGGGGGCCGCCATGTTTTTTTTTAAAGTAGCCCAGAGTGGACGTACTAGGAAGCCTCTTTTGAGCTTGGATGACAACCAAGGGCCACCATAGGTTCTCATGCTCAGCTGGGAAGGCAGGCTGAGCATGCACCTTTTTAAAAGGTGCAGTGTGTAAGATTTGGTGACCTCTGGAGGTCAAGTTGCATCTTGTATCCATCACCCCACCCTCCCGCTTCTGAACATGGTCAGATCGTTCCCATTGAATCACAGTAATGACTTCACGGCAGAGCAGACATGGAGGAGGGCGGGAATAAGCGATCCACACTTTAAGGAACAGACGTTGGATTGAAAATAACTGTTAGCCAATCACAGAGCAGCGTGCATCCCCATTTGTCCGTTTCCCCCCTGACTGGAGTCGATGGCTGCTGCCACTCCATGAAATCGACTTCAGTGAGAGGAAGCGCAGTTTGGAATTGTGCTGTGCTTTTTCAAAACACACCTCTGATCTACTGTCGGGGTTTGGGGCAGCAGGTGTGCCCTCAACAGCACTTCACACCACAGGTTGGCTGCAGCTCTCTGTGTTGCCATGGTTTTGTTTGCCACTATCTTTTATCACAATACATGCAAACTCATTACTGACGCTAATTACGTCGTAATACGTACGTTTATGTGCAGTCTTTTTCAGCATTATGCTGCTTTTATATATATTCCTCATGCTGGCTTTCGTATAAAGCAGTTCGACTGGTCCTGTTGTTGAAATGTGCTGTCCTGACATAACCTGCCTTAAAGGTGCAGTGTGTAAAGATTTGGTGACATCTAGCTAACAGTGATGTTGCATGTTGTATCCATCACCTCGCCCTCGCCCCTCTGAGGATGCACGAGAACCTTTGGTCAATCTAACACACTGCACCTTTAACTTGTGGGACAAGCACATAGAGGATATATGAGGATTTGAGGACATGTACGAGGATACAAAGGAGAATGATACATGCAGTAGAAGGAGGCAGGGTACTCTGTTTTAACTTTGCTCTTATCAGGGAAAGAATAATACCGCATTTTAGATGAAGCATTTAAAATGGAAGCAGCAGAAAATAAAACTATGCAGGGAGCTCTCATTCCATTTTGCAATATAACAAGTCAAATAGAGCCACAAAGAGATGCAATGTTAATTGATCCTCTGAGATATGAAGTGACACAACACATTATACTAAATATACACATGTGCATATCTGTGACCTTATTTCAAATGAGTTTGCAGGAGCATGCAATTATTATTATTTCACTTTTATGCCTGGAGAACCTTCTCAAGCTTCAAACATATAGAAGTGCGAGCAACATGTTTGTGACCAATGTCCATGCACCTTTAATTCTTATCCATACATTTGCATTTCAGTGAAATGACACAGAACACTAACACAAAGGCCTTTTTTGTTTTAAATGTAATAAATATTTACCTTCATTTTGGCAACACTGGTGCCAGTGTTGTAATCCCTACATACAGATACTTGCTAAATGTAACATCAACATGCAATATTTAGTTTTATATTTAAGTAATTACGCTCAACTGATACTGTGTATGGAATATTTCTTATCCATATTACTTAACTTAGTCCACCTTAAACATTAGGTGACCTTAAGTGTTTTTATATGGATCAATTCATCGATTCATTTTGTGCATGCACTGTGCTGATGACATTCTAATTTTCTTTCCAATATTGGTTCTTTAGCATTTCCAAATACTTGAAGTGATTGCAAAAAAAACAAAACAAGATGACTTGAATCTGCATCACATGCCTGTCCAATAAAGCTGATCGAAATGTTGATCAAGATTTTCCCTTTACTCGACAAAAAAAACTAAGATAAAGAAGTGCTCAGGTGCCTCTACCTCCAGGACATCACTCCCAGCCTCTGGATCTTCCTCCCCCTGCTCTTGCTCCTGTTCCTGCTCCTCTTCCTCGGCATCACTGGGAGCACCGGCCGTCGTCTCCTCCGCAGAGTCCGGGTCTGAGGAGAGCATGCTGTCCCTTCTCTCATCTCACTCTCTCACTCCACTTTGCTGGATTTCACATGCTCAGTCCTGGAGAGCCCTGCTGCTCCTGCTGGCTTCTGTGGCCCCTGCAGCCCAACACAGTCTAGGCCGGAGCCAGGAGGCTGATGCTGCTGCAGGTGCTGCTGCTGCTGACGCTGCTGCTGCTGCTGCTGCACAGAGCGGGGATCCCGCCACTGTCCCCCCGACGCTCCGGACGGAAGGGGGCGTTGTTGAGGGAGTTCCCCGCAGCAGAGGCAGCACAGGTTGACCATGGTGCAGCAGGGCGAGGCCAGTCAGTGTCCGAGGTCCTGCAGAGGAAATCACCTCACGATAAAACAACAACAACAACAACAACCTTACATCATTTGTAAACAACAACAAACATCATCCAGATGTTGTTTGTGCACCTGCGTCCTGCAGCAAGGAGGATGCACACATTAGATCTTGTTATCCAAGACATCCGGATACACAAACGTAATAATACACATTGAAATGGATCAATTCAAACGATGAATAATGATGCGATGAACATTTTAGTCACCCAATCAATTACGTGTCAGACGGACGCTGCAGTCAAGACGCCATTCCTTCCCTACGTGCTTTTATTTTGAAGGTGAAATTCGGTGTCACACTAAAATCCTTCCGTGTGTGTTCAGCTCCAGCTTCAGTCGACTGTTGACAAACCGTGGAGCCTGCGACTCATTGAAGGTTGGCTAACATAACGAATTAGCAAAACACACGAACACTCTCATTGCCTTGTCGTTATTTACTTTTCGTTGTGCTAAACTTCAAAGCTACGACCTCGGCAAAATGAGCTATTTTAAGCTAGCATGAATTTAGCTAACCCTGAATGTGCGTCGCATCTTTGGTGCCTTTTCCGGGGAAACAAACGTGTCGTGAAGTTTTGTTTAGATAATGTGAGATAAAGATACCGTCATTATTTAATGTTGTGTAATTTTTTCCCACAGTTGCCAGATGATTAATAATGTTAAACAGTAGCCATATCAACCTAAGTTTAGTCTCAGGTACAACCCCAAACCTATAATATGAATAGGATGTAGGAGCAATTTAACGTGTAATTGAAAACACGTGCTTTCAACTCCCAAATAAAGCTGAACGCTGAAAACAGATATTCTTTGTAATGAACAGGGAATCATACTGACAGTTAAAGTTCCCTTGTGAAATATTGAGGCGGACTTATTTACATTAACATTGGCTGAAATATACAATAAAAAAACCTACACAGGTTATTTCTGAGTGCATTATCACCTGTTTGTGTAAATTGTTTTCAATAATTTGCTGCCAAATTGCACTGCCATGTTTTGAACAGTAGCCTAGAATGGACTAACTAAACACCCATTCACTTATAATGATAACTGAAGGCTACCATATCTTCTCCCATTTTTGGTTTACAACAGCCTTTTATCCAAGTTACATCTGTATGCTTCTTTGTATCATCATCACTATTTGTCACCTCTGTTTCATTGATTATCCAATCCTGTTTACAATTGAAGTTCCAAATTATTATTTGACTTAAAGTTGACACTTATGATACTATATAAGCAAAGAGAACTACACCTGCCAGTCATAATTCCATTTATCTCATGTATTTTGTCGTACAGAGGGATGTTGCGGCGTCCCAAGCCTAGTGACTCAGAGGCCGACCTCCTCAGAGAGCAGCAGCAGTTTCTGACCTCCGGTGCATCGTCTGCTGCCAGTGTGGTCCGTCGCCCCGATAAGAGGAGAGGGGAGGCTGGCGAGGGAGGAGCAGGACACAACGGGGGGGAGGAGGGACACGACAGGGATGTTGTCACGATAGAGGGTACGAAAATACACTAAATACAATAGTCTAATGTAACAAAAATGAGAAAGTTATTTGTAACATAGCTGAAACAAGAAGCACCAAACTTGATATTCATCTGAATTCTCTTTGTAGATCTTCCGGACGAGCTCCCCTCTCTGACACCAGCTCCTCCAAAGAAGTCTCGTTTTAAAGCCGGTCGTGTCACCTTCGAGGATGAAGATCCCGAGGAGCGGCTGGACAGACATGACAGCCACATCAGCGCTGTTCTCTCCAGGATCGTTGTATGTGCTGCCCACGTCGCTCGTTCACTCAATCTGTTGCCCAGTATTCAGTCGAGTTCATGTTCACTCTTTATTTCCAGGAGAGAGATACGAGCTCCACTCCTGTCTCTCTGCCAGCATTCACAGGCCTCGCTTTTCCTAAAGTTGTGCATCGCTCAGAACTGAACAGCAGTCAGGTACAGAGATGCTAATATCCTTTCTTCTCAATTACTCTTTTACCTAGTTGAAAATCTATTTTTGTGTTTTCCAAATCAATTGCAACCAGGCGCCCGCGTCTTCTGTTGGGGGGAAGAAGAGCATCTTTGCTCGTCACATTGCAGCTCAGAGACTCAAGGAAGGGAAGACACAGTTACTCTGTGCACCTGGATCTGCTGAGCAACACAAACCCAGAGAACAGACCAGGATGGATACAGACCAGTGTGAAGCTGCAGGTGATCATGGGGGAACTTCACACGACGGTGGATTCGTTTGACTTGTTGAGGAGGATATGGCTCATGTCCTGAATGTTGAGTCTTTTCAGAATGGAAATTACATTGTTTATTGCTGGATGTTATTTATGTTCTCCCCATCCATTTTCCAGTGCTGCCTGTGGGGACTGGTCCCAGGCTCGTGTCTGGTCAGGGACTCGGGGTCCCAGACAGCGCAGGCGAGACCCTCAGTATCCACAGAGAGAACCAGGCCCGAATCCAGTCGATGTCTCGTTCCGAGATCCAAGAGGAGCAGAGGAAACTCTTGAGCCAGCTCGGTAGGCAGCACTGAAAAGAGTTCATTTCGTAGGGTTTGTTTCTTGAATTGTGCCTCTCCTCTTTTTGGCGAGCACCTCAGTGCGAAACACAATTATTTCTGCTTCCCAGATCCAAGACTGGTGGAGTTTGTTAGATCTCGCAAAGCCCAGCGCGCCCCGTCCTCTGCCTCTTCATCCAAACAGCCCGAGGGCAAAAGCAGCACGCAAAGTCGTCCTCTTGAAAACGTGAGCAGGGAGTCAGGCTCCTCCAACGCGGCTGCAATGTTTCAGAAAGACCCGGAGATGGAGACGGAGGAAGAGGAGGAGGTGCCACCAGCACCTCCTATGATCGGTATGACATGTTCAAAATAAACCTTTAAGTCACTTCTGCATCAGCAGCTCTTGCACAAGATAGTTTAGCCGTCTGGATTTTTCCAACCGATATATTGAATTCATGTCATGTCAATTCATGTTTATTTATTTAGATTATAGAAGTTGTGACCTCTTGCTGAGGTTATAAAATCGTTTGTTCAGCGACACAGTACATCTCATCTCAGCATCATCTCTGGCTCTCTGCCCTGGCTCTCTACATCCTTCTCTTAACCCCCCCACCACCACCCAACCCCCATTGTGTATAAAGGCTGGATGCTAATTATATAACTCATGCGGGGTGCCTGTGCTGCATGGCTAAAGTCCAGACATAAAGCTGATCATTGACTCCACTTTGTGTGATTAGCAGTGAGGCAGAGCTGAGCCAGAAGTAGCCACTCTCCACAATTAAGTTACTGCAGATGATTGAAAGGAAACTCTCCTCATCAAAGTGTTGCTGGTGAATCATAGGAAAGCAGATAGTGCCCCTATTCCATGTATGCTATCAAGTTTCATAACAATGTCAAGAAAAGCTCTTATTTGTTCTTTTGGCCAAACATGATCTTATTAATTCTTATTATATTTATATATATCTTTAAAAAAATCTTTTACTTTCCCCTCCAGAGAAAAGAGCATGTTCTCTTTTTGGTTTGAGGGAAAATAGCTGTGTATCATCTCAGGTTTTTAACCATAGAGTGTATTTAAAAATGTCTGGAAATGGAGCCAATGCATTCATGCTTGAAACATGTATTCTCACAAATGACCACTAGAGGACAACGACACTCCCTTAACAGATCTATGGGAGAATGACATGTCTCATTTGTTTTATAATGTAAATGTGTTCATAAAGAGTTTGTAGTCTTATTTGCTAGTTTTGGGATCTATTTTGTGAAGTATTCTGCCATTTAGATTAAATAGATGATACAACTCTTTGTTACTATAATAGTTGTTTGATTCACAGTTGTGTGTGTGTGTTTGTGTTTTTATTTTGTATGTATGTTTCAGAGGAGGATCTGGTGGTGAAGCCTCAGAAAGAATGGGTACACATGGATAAGCTGGAGCCAGAAAAGATGGAGTGGATGAGGGACTTACCTGCGCCAAGGAGGAAAGGAACCAAGAAGGTAGAGGAAGGGAGGAAGAGGTTCTTAAAGTTAAAGAAATAATAATTTCCACTTCTGAGAAGAAGAAGTTATTTATTGTCATTGGTTCAGGAACACAATGAAACACAGTTTACCAGCACCGGACTTACAGCATCATCATGAAAAAAAAGAACAGTATGAAATATCAGATATACAATTCAAACCTCCCCTTGTATTTACATACATATCATACATACTTTCACCCATGTATTGACATGCATTCGTACGATCAGTCATTCCTCCATACATACAGGTATACATACGTACCTATATATATACACATACATACGTACCTACATACACACATGCATACATCCATATATACATATGTACATACAGGTAAGAGAAAATATCACACATTCCTAGTATAGTGAGTCATTTGTCAGTTTTGGATGTTGGGGCTGATTGTGGTTACAGCCTGTGAGTTGAAGCTGTTTTTCACTTTGTTTGTTTTGGCATCAGTGGTCCCGAACCTTTTCCCTGAGGGCAAAGGGGCAAACATACAGTGTCCGGGGTGATTGTGGTCTTGTGAGATGATACTGGCCTTCTTTGTTCGTCTGCCAGCGTGAATGTCTGTGGGTGCGGGCAGTGGCAAACTGGTGACTGTCATGGTTAGAAGGGAGAGCAGATTTAATGTTGCTAAGAATCAGTCTTCCAAAGCATTTAGCTATTATTGGATTTCGAACAACAGGTCGATAGTGGTAGGGGCTTTTCACTGTGTTCTTCTTGGAAACTGGAACAATTGTGGCAGACTTCCAAGCAGGAAGGGACAGCCGACCGAAGCAGCGAGAGGTTGAAAAGGCTGATGAATACCTCTGCTACTTGGTCTGCGCGGTCCCTCAGGGTCCTTCCTGGTGGGGAACCTTAGATCTTAAACCTTGACAAAACCTTAGAGTTCAACGTGTTGTTGTCCTGACAGGCAATGCAGGCTCGATTTGACTTTGCTGGGAACCTGATCCCACTCACTGAGGATCTTCCCACTCACCTGGGTCTGCACCATCATGGAGACGAGCCAGAGGTGAAAATACAACTTTATTATTTCGTTGTTTTGATCTCACGTTGCAAGTTTGATACATTTCATGGAGGTGCCTCATTGCTTTGAATCCTGCTACTTTGCCTGAGTGCAAACTACACAGTTACATCCACTGGCTCTCCTTAGCTTTATTGTTAAAGTAATAACTAGTGTATCCTTTTAGGGGATTTCTCTACATTTTTCACATAAGTCAAATTGAAATCATCGATGAACTGATGAGGATTTAATGGTAATAAGTCACGCTAATTTGTTAGTTAAATGCAGTGCTCTGTAAAAGTATTAATTGGAACTTTCCATTCACAAAGAAGCCATGATAACATTCTGTCTAATTCAAGTGTTTATGACAACATTTGAATTTAATAGCTTAAAATCTCTGTTCTTGGATAAAAGGTTTGTTTTAGTCTATTATGAACGTTCTCATCCCAACAGCTAAAGCAGCATTTTGAATTCATGGAAATGTCATGTTTTCCTGGTTGTTATTTTTGTTTGACATGATTTTGTCTTTGACCCGATCATTTCTCCCTCCAGCGAGCGGGATACTCCCTGCAGGAACTCTTCCTACTATCTCGGAGCCAGCTCATCCAGCAGAGGAGTCTGGCCCTCAACACTCTGGCCAACATCCTCTCAAAGGTACAAACAATGAACACAAACAAACTCACTCACTTAGTATCACAGTTAAATACACTGTCTCTTCTCACTCATTCTGATTTACTTTAACCCCGTAGGCCCGTGCAGGAGAATACCATTCGGTTCTGATGGGCAATGTGACGTCCACCCTTCTTGATGCCGGCTTGATCTTCTTGCTCCGCTTTGCACTGGACGACACTGTGGAGGGAGCCATGTCTGCAGCCGTGCATGCACTGAAAGCTCTTCTCCTGTGTGCAGAAGATGAGGTGAGACATCTTCAAGCCTGACCGCTGATTATAACTCCTATAACTTAACTACTTAAATCTCCCAAGACTAAGAACGTTTAAGGTTTGATTATTAAGGGATTCTGCCAAGTGCAGAATGGTTGATACCCAAACACTCTTTCCTCTCAGGAATGTTTGGACTCTACCCTCTCCTGGTTTCGGGGTCTGGCCTCTTTCCCTCTGCTCCCATCGACCCAGGAGGAAGAAGACGAGGAGGACGAGGGTGTGAGTGAAATCATGAAGTTGACAACAAAGGAGAAGGAAGAGAGGAAGAGTGATCATGATGTGGCAAGGCAGGATGTTGTCAAGGTAAACGAGCTGAAAACATTTTGAATGTATTTGTCAGTAA
This sequence comes from Chascanopsetta lugubris, assembly GCA_016785325.1. Taxonomy (NCBI): domain Eukaryota; kingdom Metazoa; phylum Chordata; class Actinopteri; order Pleuronectiformes; family Bothidae; genus Chascanopsetta; species Chascanopsetta lugubris. The sequence goes on along the minus strand of JAFBJT010015324.1, from coordinate 22,208 downwards.
AAGAAATAGATCGGGTTTTAATGAATACTTTTGTCGTTCCTTGACAGGGTCTTCTAAGAATGAAACTCCTCCCAAGGCTACGTTACATACTGGAGGTATTAAGACCTTCTCCCCGAGTGGTTCAGGACGTACTGGGCATTCTGACTCGTATCGCGAGGCACTCATCGCCATCTGCCACACAGGTAACTACAGCAACACTCCCACTTTCAATCCTCAGAGTTCTGTGGCTTGAACTGAGTTTGACTCTCAGGTGTTGGACTGTCCTCGCCTGATGGAGACGGTGATGTCTGAGTTTCTTCCCACCTCATGGACAGCGCCATCGTCACCCCTGCCTCCATCTGCGTACGGACTCCCACAGGCCAGTGCCATGAAGCTCTTAAGAGTTATTGCCACTTCTGGCAGACACGCATGTGCCAGATTGGTAGGTGATCCTTCACTCTCAAAGAACATGGTGTAGAAATGTTTTCCCTATGTTTGTAATGATTTGTTGGGCCTGATGCTTGTTCCTAGCACAGTTGTCATAGCAACAACAATCAGCGACAAGTTTACCACCAAGGGCCATGGAGGTTTTATCTGATTATGCCGTTTGGGTGTGACCTCATCTTACCTTACATATACTCCATTCAAGAAAAGGGAGAAACACTAATATTGAATGGTTTCTTACATATACTCTTACATGTCTTACATGTCTGTACATCTCTGTTGATCCCTGCTGAGATTGTGATATTGTGTTTCCATTTTTCCTACATGTTCATGCAATAATAATATATCTTCCTCTCTCTCCCAGTTAAACTCCTTTGGAGTGAGGGAGCGCCTGTGTTGTCTGCTGAGCGCTGAGGTCGGAGAGCTGCCGCTGGAGCCCAGTGAGGCCCTGAGGATCACCACCGAGGTCTACAGGCTGTGGGCTGTAGCCGCAGCGTACGGACAAGCCTGTCGCTTGTACTTGTAAGTTCGCATCATGAAGAATGTTTACTTTCCCCTGAGGGTCCATCTCTCTGGATCCTCATCTATGTAGAATGTAATGAAAATCAGCTGTGGGTATTTCTCCTCAGAGACCTTTACCCAGCCTTAGTGAAGGAGCTGCAGTCAGTTCACCCGACGCTGAACACATCAGATCGTCTGCTGCCTCTGCAGCTCCCTCGGGTTCTGGCTCTGCTCTCGTTACTCACACAGGTCACACGCACAGCGGGATGCCATCAGGAGCTACAGGCCGGAATGGTCAGGTACAGACAAAATGGAGAAAACCACGCCACTGCGTCATATGGACTGTACATCACACAACTATCTTTGTCATCCACATCTCTGTTTTTACTGCAGCTCTCGAGGAGAAGAGTGTCCTCCTCCTCCTCCAGTATCCTGGGGTCACGTTGCAGGGCTGCAAACATCCTTGTTGGGCCATTTAAAGGGATTCATTAAGGGCCTGGATAATGCAGCTCAGAAAGACAGCAGCCTCACTCTGATACCTGCTTACCTCCTCTACTTGGACGCATATTATCATCAGTTTTCCAAACAGGTATCTCTGCTTTTAAGCTGTATGTGTCAGAATCATTGTGAAGCAATAAGCTGTAGAAAATTATAACAAGAGCAGGATAAACTCTTGTGAAATGTAGATACCGTATTTTCCGGACTATAAGTTGCACCTTTTTTTACATACCGGACATCTATTCAGTCTTTTGTTCTGGTTGCTATTGTGTAGTTGAATAACTAATAAATGCGACTTATAGTCCAGTGCGACTTCTATATGTTTTGTTCTTCTTCATGATGTATTTTTTTACTGGTGCGACTTATACTTGGTTGTGACTTATAGTCCGGAAATAAGGTAATTTGCTGAATTCCAAAATTCGAATCTATATGTTGTGTATCGTTGCTCTGTTCTTTAGAACTGTTTCAAACCAGTGGAGACTCTCGAGGAACTGGAACAGCTCACGTCTGAGGTTCTCCTCCCACTCCTTTCTCATCCCACTGTACAGGACCTGCTGAAGAACCTCAGGTACATTTTTGGTCTATTTTAAAGGTATAATCATCAGTGTTTGTAATTGGAAACATCAACCGTTGGCAGAGGTTTAGAACCACGAGGCTGTAATTCTAGTATTTATTCTGTTTACACTTCATGTTTTGGTGTGCCAGGTCTTTCTCAGAAGTCTGTAATGTCAAGTCTGGTCGTCAAGGTCCGGAAACCACTCCCAGCCTTCCTGGTTTGGCCTGTGCAGGTTGGAGAGATCGTCCAGGCCTGGTTCACCCCAGCTCTCCCTTCCCTCTCCTTTCAAGTCTGTGTCTCCTCATGCAGACAACCACAGACATCCATAAAGGTCTCAGCAGTAAGGTTGGTCAAGAAATGTATTTATATCCTATATTGTTAAAACAAGTTAAGATATAATGAAAACAACAGCTTATTTGTTGTAGGAATGAGTATAATGTATGAAATGTGTTGTCTTTGACTTGAATGATATTGCATCCTCTCTGGCGCAATGTGGTCTGTCATTAAGTTAGACTTTGCTGCCATCTTGAGGTATTACATTGAAAATACAATGTATAGTTGATCTCCTGTTTCCTTTTTCCTCTTTCTTTTTCGTTTTTCTGCCTTTCTCCCTCGCATACTCCAGTTCATTGGTCTCCTCCTGTCGGAGCCTGTGATTGTTTACCTGCGTAGCTGCTGTCAGGCCACGCCTTCGCTGTCTCACACCAGAGCCTGGCTTCTGCGACATGAGCATCATCTCCTCTACTTGCTGCTGCGGCTCGCACACAGACTGGTAGGCCTCAACTTTAAATTCAAATCATTTTTTTATACTTAATGGCCACTTTATTATTGTTATATTTGGACGATTTGATTTTCTTCAATCATATCGCCATAATTATCATGTTTTGTATTAACTTAATGTTTACTTGGTGTCCATTCTTCTTTTCCCAGGTTCCTGTCAGTGTGGAAGTAGCAAAACATGCATCTCTGTACCACCAGATGGCGCTGGTTCTGCTGTCGTGGTTCTTACCGGGCAGTGAGTACTTGGCCCACGAGCTGCTTTCCACCATTGTCTTCAGCAAGGACCTTATATCGTGAGTTTAAACATTTTACTTTAATGAGGAATTAGGTGCCAACATCATCATCATCCAACCCCACAAATTAGATTATATTCAAATTTCATTCAATTAACCTATGACCCATTTCCTCTGTGTTGCCCGGCGTTCTTCACTTCCCCGTTATGCCAGTGTCACTCAGTTTGTTTGTTTGTTTGTTTACCGTGCAGCGAGGGCCACAGCGGAGGACCAGAGGCCATAGAACTCAAGGAGCTGAAGCTGCATGAGGAAACACAACACCACACGCCCCCCTCCCTCCAGACTATCGCTGCCTTGCTGAGGGAAGCCTGCATCCAGCTGCCATCCATCAGAGGCTGCTTCCTCACCCACCTGGCCCACATGGAATCCTCCGTCCTGGTGTCCCGGGACGCTTTCCTCGGCAGAAACCCTTGGATCGACTCCCATCTCCTCCCAGAACTCACGGGTCCTTCGCTGCCGTCTGACTGGCCTTTCCTCCCGCTCGTCAGCCTGTACGAGCGGACAGGTGTCTCTGATGGGGGAGCGTTGTCAGTGGAGGAGCTGCCGCATGGGACTCTGCAGACAGTAACCCACTGTCTGCAGTGGCTGGTGCTGTTGGAGGTCTGGAGAGAGGAAGCGCTTAAGGTACAAGTTCAAATTAAAGCAGTACCAAAATCACTAAATTAAACTCCGCATGAAAGCTAGCTCCATTAACTTCAGCTGGAACAGGAGATCGAATGTAAATCAGAGACGCAGCGTTTCAGCAGCCCCTGAGCAGCTGCATAATAATGGCTCCTCCTCTGCCGTGGAACATTAATATTTTTACAGGAAGCACCTCCTTCATATCCTGAAAGAAATGATTCTCTTTGTTATGAAGTGTCACTTTGAGTGTCTTTGTTGCAGATGATTCCTCTGGTGGCCAAGCTCGCCCGCTTGTCCTGTGTTTTCCTGTGTTCTAGCGACTTATTCCTGGAGAGACCTGTTCAGGAACTGACATGGGGTCTGTTCAAGCTGCTGACCAGGTCTGACATTACAGGACATTTAACATATCTTATGCTGAGAGTAATTTTATGCTCAGATCCCTAATAACCAGAGGCTCTTGGTTCACAGGCAAACCAGACTTGACTCTCTGGACCTGAACATGCCTCCTCCAGGTCTAGCCTCCTTTGTGGACTTGTACTCGGCTCTGATGGCTCAGTATGAAGCTGTGTCTTTTGGAGACAGGCTCTTCGGCTGCTGGGTCCTCTTGCCCCTGCAGAGGAGATACAGCGCCACCATGAGGCTAGCTGTTTTTGGAGAACATGTGGGAATGCTGAGGTCCCTTGGAGTCACTCTTGAGCAGGTGGGTTTTACAGTTAATGGCTTTTGCAACAGAAATATCCTGCGATCCTTTGATGCTTTGATGTTACTTTTGTCTCCTGGTTCGAAGCTGTCCATCCCTATCGAGCGATTCACGTCTCCCCCCGAAGATTCCCTCCCTCTCCTCCGTCTCTACTTCCGATCTTTAGTAACTGGGACCCTGAAGCTCTCCTGGTGTCCCATCTTGTATGTGGTTGCTTTGTCTCACATCAACTCCTTCATCTTCTCTCAGGACGCTGCTGCACAGGTAACACACTCCATGATAAACAAATTCCCACAAACAGATGAAATCTGAATTATTTTACCCTAGAAAAAGCAAAAACGTTGACGATATTAGCTTAAATGACTAGTGAAGTGTACAACTTCCTCATCTTCATAAATAAACATCTGAGACACTGTGTTTGCTGGCTATTTAACTTTGAGGTTTTTCGGGGCCGACATCCAAGTATAAGAATCTTTTTATTCATCTTTTTATTTTGTATTTTTTAGGAGGTTGACGCAGCTCGACACAACATGCTGAGGAAAATCTATCTCCTATCTGATGAGGTACTGATCTCCTTCTCTCTGTCTGTTTCCATCAGCTTTAGACAGTGCGAGGTGTTTATTGATCTGACCAACCTCTTCCCTTCAACATTCTGACGATGTTTTCTTCACATTCCTCTCACAGTCTAATCTCGCTCTCTCTCTGTTTTTTCATCTTGTTGAGCTTCATCCAAATCGATGTTGGCCTGCCCAACTATTTTCCTTTCCCATCTATGGCTCTTTGAGCTTAGCTTTCATTTAATTGATCTCAAATGTTCAGTAGCTCTTGTGTTTTTATATCTTTAGACTTGTTATGTGTGCGGCAATCCTTTCATTCTTAATTCCTTTTATGCAGAAGACGAGTTTTCTTTTAAGTGATTTAACACACACCTTATAACATAACATCACTTTACGACTAATCTTATTCCACATCTTTTTCAGATGAATACATTTGCCACTTAATATCTGACAGTGATATACTTTAGGAGGTTTTCACATCATTTATTTTTTTTCAGTTGATTTGAGTCCTGATCTGATTTCTTCAGAGCTGTGTGGACACATACATTGCATGATCAATTCTGATATTTGACTCAGACTTGTGACACCCCAGTGTGTCAGTGTAAGACTCTTGTAGTTATGAATGTGAGGCATTGAATCTGATCTGTATTGAATCAGAATTGAACAGTGGCTGTGTTTGTATTTTGATAAGACTTAAGTTGTGAATATTTCTGTCCATGCAAATAAAGACCTTGTTGCTCTGTCAATATTTTCCTCATTTTAATCTTTTATTTCCTTCCTAGGTGTTAAGGAGCCACTTGCTTCTCTTCCGTCTCCCCCAGCAGCAGTCAGAGTTGGGCTTCGACATGTACGAGCAGCTGCCTCCCATCAGGGCGAGGCGTTTGGAGAGTGTTGTCTCTGCGGGACGGCGCCGATGACAAAGGAGACTGAGTGGAGCAGGAAGCGATGAAAATCATAACAGGTAGTGAGCCAGAAAAGAAACGAGAGAGAAGTGACAGTGTAGGACTGGAAGCAAATGAAAGGAGAGATGAGCATGAGCAGAGCATGCTGGGAAAGAGCAGTTGGCAGTGGAAGAGACAGCGAGGCCGTAATTTCAAAGAATAAAAGTGTCTCTTGATGATAGAACAAGAGACAGTGTGGTCACACGAAACGGCCAGGCCTGAGTCAAAAAGCACTTGGTGACCTAGAGACCATTCTAGGGTTTGATCACATCCACTATGAAAACATGAGGGTTCAGTGGTGATTGCGATATTATTGACCACAGTCACAGTGGGTGTGATCTCAGTAGTTTGACCTAATGTGCAGAAACTGGGAATCAGTGATCCACCACTTACACCTCTAATTTTCAAACCCCTTTATTTTAGCTCCATTTGTTGACTTCATGCACAGTCGAGATGTTTTTTGCGGCGAAAAGTAGATAAACAGTGTCATTCCAGCTGTCATGGCTGGTAATAACACATCCCAGGAAATTTGTTAGTTTTCCTTGAACCTCTGCGAACCACAATAATGTTGGAGCCATACACAAATCAAGCTAATAATTATGTACAGACACAGTGAGGTTTTCCTCCAAAACAAATGGGAGGAATTAAATCTTCCTTTGTGTCACCAGCACTTGTGTGAAAACTCTCAGGATTGTTTTTGGCATCCAAGGGTGAAGATAAATCGAACTTTACAAGTGCCTGAAACGAACCTTTTCTCAAGAAAACATGAAATCAAGTGTAAGAGTAAATCAAATACTTTTTTAAAACCACTCATGCGGTGTGCCTAGAAATGTTTCACAAGGCCCCTCATGTTTTGCATGCGTGCGCCTAGATTAGTTTTGCACGGTTTACTGGTACTAAAGTACTCAAAACAACACTATTACTCCCTAACGAGGATGCGCTGCAACCCGCACTGCTGCTGTGGGCGGCGCCGTATCGTTTAAACCGCCGCGCGCCGCACGCTGTGGGTGAGTTGAGGCATAAAGTGTCAACACACGAGAGAGAGAGAATGAGAACTCTGGTCTGCAAGAGGGAGGGTGAGAGCAAGAAAAGGAGTGAGGCAGAGAGGCAGCCTGATAAAAGTGCCAGTCCAACCTTCACACTTGGTCCGTGCGGGATTTGAACTGACGACCCTACACACTGGCGGTCATTGTGACTTGCATAGCCTGGTCTCGAATTCGGGTCTCCTACTTCAAAGTCAGCAGTGATATTCATTGACCCACCAAGCTTCTTTTGCGTTGTGCTTCGGATTTTTTTTTTGTATTTCTTCGTAGTTTGTCCAGCATGTAAATTGGGTGAGATGTTATGAATTAAAGCCAATGGAAAAAAAAAAAAAGCTATTCGATTTCTTTTGTAAGCATCTGTAAATCATGGATGGAGGTGGGGGGGGCGTTCCAAGGTTCCACCTACTAAGGTAGAGTATTCTGTACTTTGTTTGAGGGGTCCAACCTTGTATTAGCAAGGTGTACCTAATAAAATGGCTCATGAATGTGTGTTCTCCAGACGTGAATAATTAAAAATGGACTGCAAAAGGACATCAATTTGTGGATTTAGTACATTTAATATATCTACAATCATGTCCCCATACAGACCCATAGATTCCTTTATTTCAATGTGGCATATAATTCGATAAGTTACACAATATCATACAGAAGCTTTGATGCCAGAACTAGACACAAAAGTTGCAAAAATATCTTTTCGTTGACTTTACATCTTTTCCTCTGTTTCGCAGCATATGGCAGAGCAGTCCAGTCATGTCGTCAACATGGAAAAAACTCTGGGTGTTGAAACACTGTAATACACCGAACTGAGAATGACTGGTGGTGTGAAGGCAGATCGATTGCAGGTGCAGCACAGTGACACGTTGAAGTGCATCGAGTGTGTGACAAGAGCAGGGGGGGGGGCGAGGGGGGGGCGGGGCATCAAGGGCCTCACCAGCATCTTCAGGGTTTCATTTGTGTTTATCAAATCCTTTCAGTTTTGAATTCTGGCCCGGTTTAAAAAAAAATTACTCTTTCTAAATATTTCAGATAACTCTTGTGCGTTATAATTCACCTACAGTCATTTATTTTTTTGTGTTACAATAAACAGGACTGGTATAAAATCCATCTGAAATAGATGGAGAGAATAGCAGAGATGAGTGAAGTGATATCATGTAGCCGTATCTGAAAACCAGAGTCTCTACCTCAAACAACGATAACATGTGATGTGTCGGGGGGGGGGTGAGGAAACAAGATGGCAGCTGGAAAAAGAAACTCTGACAATGAATTAGTCCTATTCTCAAGTTTCTGTAAAGTCTTTTTTTTTTGTTTGTCCCTATCTTCTTTCAGTGTTAATCCTCCTCTTCATCATCCTCCTCCTCCTCCTCGTCATCGTCTGTTTGGTCCCTGGCATCAAGGTCGTCTTCATCTTCCACCTGTAAACAAAGCAGCACAGTTTGACGACAGCAGTGATCCTCACTATTTTTCCCCCACACAGGAGGCTGTGTGTCGGGTTAGGGTTCGGGTTATTATCTACCGTTTCTCCCAGGTCTTTGAGTCTCTGTTTGAGGCTGTGGATCTTCTGGTCCTGGTCTGCCAGCAGCATCAGCAGGTCGTCCTGCTCCTTCTTGGACTCCTGAACGTCCGTTTGCAGCTTGGATTTCTCTGTCTGCAGGATGGCCACCGTACTGTTGGCCGAGGCCAGCTGCTGCTCCAGGTCGGCCTGGCTCTCCGACAAGCTCTTCGTCTCCCCCTGGACCGACGAAGAAGAAGAAGAGATGAGAGGAAACACACTTGGTAAATATAGTATTTTTTACAGTCTTACCAAAATTCATAAATACCTCAGTGAACAACAACAACAATACAAACCTTGAGTCTCTCTGTCTCAGTAGTCTGTGCTGCCAGTCTGCTTTCCAGTTCCGCCATCTTGGCTGCGTCGGCCGAACTCTCACTGCTGGAGACTGTGTCTGAGAGCTGAGAGAACCCAGACAAAGGCTTGTTAATGTATAAACCCTTATTAATTATATGGGATGCTTTTTGAACATGCGGTTATATTTGTATATTTACCGCCGCTTCAGCTCTCCTGAGAAGTTCCTGTCTCTCCGTCTTCAGCTGGTTGATTTCCGATGACTGGGACTGAATCTGACTCCTCAAAGCCTCCAGCTCCTGCAACAAACAAGATATTAAAGGTGGGAGTTCTGACATTTTGGAAAAGCTAGAAAAATCAACAATACGGCTTTTAAAAGAGACATATTATCACTGTATTTTGGGGTTTTTAATTAGTGTCACTACACAAAAAGCTTGACAATCTCAGATGTTTGGAAAACACAATGTAGTTTCCTCATAGTGTCCACCACTGCAGCTCCTGTCATGTCCTGAAAAACTCTGTAGAGTCTTGCCTCTCCCTCACAGAAAAGGTAGTCTCTTGTGAACTGTCTTGTCAACTGTCACAGGAAGTGTCTCCCCACAGTAACGTATATCTGATGTCAACCAGTACAGTGACTAAAGTTCAAACAGGAACTAGACTGAAAATAAAAGATGGGGCTTTTTGAATGCCTTTGAAAAGGTGTTTTATAAATAAAAACACCTATATACACAAGGCAACCAGTACAACCCACCTAAGGACAGGAAAAAAAACAAAAGTCAAATAAAACTACCTATCTAATTAACAAATATATCTAAATCTATATCAGCTAAATATACGGGAAGTACATAACTATGAATCCTACCTTGAGTAGTTCTGTGTTTTCCGATCCGTCAGCTGGACCCTCTGCTGTTTGTGCCGCCTCTGACCTCTGGAGGAACACAGTCACGCATGCGATTGAGAATTGAGAAGCAACTCAAAACACACAGATATGAAGAAGGAGAGCAACTCACCAAAGTGTCGATGAGCGCATCTTTGTCACCGAGCTGTGTCTGAAGGAGTGTGTGTTGTTTGCGGAGTTCCTCCAACTCCTCCCTGAGCTGTGTCAGCTCCTCTGTCTGCAGCCCGTTCACCTGAGAGGCGTCTCCCTGACCCGAATGATTCTGGTTCTCCTTACCTGAGGATGTAACCACACAAAAGCGTATGCAGTCAATCCAAGTATAAACAAAAGAGCAGCAAGATGATTCTAAACTCGGAAACCTCATTAAAAGCCATACAACAAGGGCTCAACAATGCTACTAAGGTCCAAAAGACGGTCACTACTTTGCCACGGCACTAGGGAGAGCCTGCGCCACTACTTCATTTAATGTGAACATTTTCAGAATGTACCTTTGTTGCATTAAAACAAATGGATACATTTGGAGTTGTTGTTGTTTATGGGTCGTCATGCTATGATCATACTGTGCGCTGTATAAAATGAGATCGACACCCCTGATTTAGAGAAATGATCCTGTCGTTTTGAACAATTTCAGAAATTATGATAAAAACCTTCATTTTGGTCAAGAAAACTGTTGTGTGATGTATTTTAGAGGCTCTGTGGAGGCGGGTAATTTTTGTCCCAGGGTAAAAGAGGAGTAAACAAGATGTTAAGACCACACAAGGGTTAATCCATCTGCGGCATCATGTGTTGTGTTGTATAACTTTCTGGGGATGTTGTTACATGTCACCTGGGTATATCCCAGTGAAGCTATAAAACAGTGTCATAAACAGGGATAAGGTCTAACAATCTCAAACATAAGGCCCAGGACGATGCTTTTCTATGAACAAAATAATGGGAATTAAATGAAACTTTTGTCAAATCACACCTTTACCAAGGCATCAACGAGATGACCTCACCTAACTTCAGCTTGAGGATGTTGTACTGGTCTTTGTGCTGTTGGATCTGAGACAGCTGCTGCGTGACTGTGACGTGCAGCTGTTCATTCTGAGATGTCATGGATTCCACCTGCTCCCTGAGCTCCTGGATCTGAGTGTCCTGGATGTCACAGCAACACAAAAGAGAACAGATAATATGACATCGGATATAAAAATCAGAAATGGTCAACAAAACACACACACACACACACACTCCTACCTGTTCTCTGATGAGCTCTTTATACTGAGTTACAATGTTGTCGTGTTGCTCTAACGTCTTCTTCACCTCCTCTTCCTTTTTCTCCTCCTCACTGGATTTGTGAATCGCTTTGGTGATGACACCTGTTCAAAGGAAATGTTAACTGTTATTTCAAAACCCGAGCAGACACTGCAGCATCATCAAAGCGAGACAGAAACCCTCCCACTGACCCTCCAGGTCTTTGACCAACTTGGTGAATTCGTGGTCAAACAGCATCTGTTCGGGAGACGGGAAAATAGGTTGTGGCTTCTGGAAGGCCCGCGAGTACAGCTCGTGTTTGGTGATGAAGCCCAGTTTCTCCACAAAGTTCTCCTTTCCGATTCTCTTCTCAATCAGCTGCTTTAGCTTCTCTCTGCAGGAAACGAAGAGGAAAGTAAACAAGATGTGGTTTTCAGAGTTCAGAGGTTCTTCCTGCACTTTTCCCCCCACACTTCCAGCAAGTTTGGAAAAGGTTCCAGCTTAAAACAGAAAGAGAATAACCTCTACAGTTATGAAGTCTGCTCTATTTTGTTCAAATCCACCATCTATAACAGAGTGAAACTTACTTGGTGTAGTTCTCCAGTGAGTTGTCGTTGTAGTAGATGCAGATGCCGAGGAGCAGCGCACACAGACCCTGAACCAGACGCTCATCCTCTCCCAGGTTCTCTGAGATCTGAGCCGTCAGCTGCACCAGCATCAGGTCAAGGATTCACTGTTATTTTTTTAGCTTTATTTATAAAGATTAAATAGAACATAGATGACACCCTGCAGCAGAGCCTTTAAATCCTGCAATTCTGTTTTCAAATAGTAGAAGTCCAATCTTCACATTATGAAAACAAGCAGATCTAGATCATTATGAAATATAAAATATGAGAATAAAAATGTTTGATGATTATGCCTCAAGGATACGAAGGGGACATTTTCCTGATTGTGTAGAAAGTGTGTGACGGCGATGGGACAGTTGCTGATCCAGGTGCACAGCAGCATGAGGAGGCCGACCCTCGTCTGTACTTTACTGCCCTGTCGACACAAACAGAGAAAATGTCAACATGTACATTTGAATAGATGGTTACACCTAATGAGCGTCCTATAAATACCAGATATATCAATATCTTATATTGATATACTGTATATATGGGTGTCACAGCACATGATCAAAGCCAACATCAGTCATATTACAGCTACGAAATTTGAATTTGAATCCTGCGCTTAGACTCTAGAATTGGATCATTAATTATGTAGATTTCAACATTTCTTTCATGAACAAATCACAATTAATGTGAAGAAGCAATTTAAAGCTAACAAAGTAACTGATGTCTTTAACTCAAAAAACAACAGAGAAATAGTGGCTGAGGCTGAGTCCATAGTCATGGAATTAACAGGGCTTTTTTCATCCATCATCGAAAAACATTTTGATTCCATCTTTCGGACTGACTTACAAAAACATATCATATGTACTACTTTCAAAATGAGATGAAGGTAGATAAAAAAAACCCAGCTTAAATTAAATTTAAGTACCAATAAACTCATCTGGCTATGTCTCAGGTAAATAAAATACATTAGTCAAAGTAAATCACTCTGCAATAATTAGAGACTTGACACACATCCACATTTTAGTGGTTAATCAGTTCTCTGCAAACACACACACATGAAGTTAATGAACTTAGTAAATTCAAACATTGTTAGGTCACACAAGAGTGGTCTTTAATGCTCAAAAATAAACTTTCACTATTCAGGTTTTTCCTAAATATCAATTCTTCACCTTTTTGATGACATGCAAGTAAGGCATTTATGAAAAATTCAAATTGAAATTGTAATGTTTCCAGCTGCCAGCACATGCAAAGCAAAAGCCATTAAATGTGTTTTAATAAAGAAAAGTAAACTGTGATAAAGGAAAGAAATGATTGATCATGCATTTTTATTCAAACAACTTAAATGAGTGAAATTTTAAAATCAACTACCTGGATTTTCTTCCGAGGACATTTGTAAGTAAATTTGAAATAATCCCAACATGATTTTTGGTAGAAATCCGAACAGATTCACAAAGAATCTGTTCTCTCTAAACTGCAGCTGCTACATTCACATCTAATGGACGACATGCTGAAAGAAGCGCAGACCCCTGCTTTGCGGTGACAGAAATGTGGAGATCGCAGCAATGACAGTGTGCGGATAAACTTGGTAGCATTCCAGACTACAGAAACTTACGAAATCACCTTTTCAGATTTTGTCTCCAAATTTGTCGCAATGCAAAAAATGAGGAGGAAAACAAAAGAAAGGAAAATGACCTTGTGTTATATTGGCAACCACATGTCCCTTTCTGTTTGTGTGGGCCACTTCTTCCAACAGTAACAATGCACCTCCTTTTAAGATCTATCCCAACATGAGAGAAAAACATCTGTACACATTATTTAAACCTCACACAACTAACTGATCACACATCTGAAACACAGTTTGCAAAACATATTCCTTCATCTCTATCTTTTGGTTATATAATCTCTCATCCTCATTTCTGAGCATAGTCCCAAGTTACAGACCCCACAGAGGAGGTCAGCAAAGTTTACTAATGAGCTCTGTCTGTCTTCTCTCTCAGCTCCTTTCACACCAACGGCTCAGAGGCGAATGGAGGATACATGCAGAAGGGGTAGTCAAATGTTTGCATTGTGTAACTTTGCCACTAGGTGCAACTAGATTCAACATTTTGGAGTCATTAAGAAGTAAACAGGAAGCTTGACTGTCGAATCCTCCATCACAACATGCCCAACAGTGGCAGGCTCCCAGCCAGAATCCATATTCATTTCCTGTCCCAGATCTCCTGATGCAGATGTTATTGTTTGCATCGACACATAAACTGCTGTTTGTTGTCTTTCTACCAGCTCTGCTGATTCTTACATCTCTTGCACTAATGAAGTGAGACACATTTTTTTTTTATGCGACACTATCTAAAAAGTAGAGAATTTATTTATTCATTCATCAGTTATTCCTACTGGGTCACAGGCAGTGTGTGATGGTGCGATCTGTGGTGCAGAGACACTGCTCTTTGACTGTTCCTCATTTTCCCAGGTTGTTCCGCTGTCTATGGAATGCTTCTAGGAGAAAACATTGAATGTGTAGCCCCCAGCCAAAGAAGAGCACACGAGGGGTGAGACAGGGACATCATAAATGGGTCGTGACTTATTTACTCTCATAGAGACAACTACAATAGCACACTGTAGATACGCAAGCAAAAATCAGAGTGAATCTGGGGTTAGCTTGCACATGCTGGTTATTACTAACACGAGGATCAATAGTGTTTTTTTTTTTGTTTTTTTTTACAGAGTGTTTCAAGTCTGGCTGAGAAAAGGCAGCTCTTGAAGCACATGAGGGCACTCGGAGGGCATTCACTATATTCAGCAGTGAGTCCAGGTAAATCTGAGACAGGTGAAAGCCACAAACCAGCTGCAGCACAAACTTCCTGCAGTGGCGCAAATGGTCAAACATCCACACTCAAAGCAGCAGTTAGGAGGATTTCAAAACCACAAACAAAAGACATTTTGTATCCCATTTCTCTCAACCTCTGCCCGGGTACCCGCTCATGTTCTTCCCCACTTGTTAACTCGGTGAGTGCAACTAGAGCCTCTGTAGGGAGGAGTGCAACTGTGTGCCAACCTTATGAGGAAGAACTGGGTCAGAGCCATCGGTTAAGAACCAAGAAGGGGTAGTGAAGAGTTAATTAGAACCCCTTCTACAGATATACAAAAAAAGCCAGGACAGGTGCCGCCCAAACACTGAAAACACACACTGACATAAAGCACACTGTCTTTACTCACCCGCCGGACGATCTTATCTCCCTGCAAAACCACAGTGTTCTGTTCACTGCTGTTATATGTTTTCTGCTTCCCACACACATTCAGCCAATCAGCATCTACTATGTATCCCTCCAGCAGCATGATTCCTGTCTTACCTGTGAGAGGATGTTGGTGCACTGCTGCAGCAGGGACACCGGGGGTTTGCCCAGGCTGGTGGCGAGCTGCACCCTGAGCAGCTGCTCCTTCTGGGTGAGGTTGTCCTGCAGGGCGTGAGCCAGGGCCACGGCAGCGCACCAGTTAGACAGAGAGTCCGCTGAGAAGAGGCCTCCGCACAGCAGCTGGCCCGCGGAGATGGAGTTGGCTGTGTGAGCAACAAAGTACAACAGGAGGTAAATATATTTGAGATGAACTCTAGGCTTGAATACATTTGATTTTGAACGTTTAAATAAATAAAAAATAAAAAAATGTTTAAAGAAAAAAGGGGCAGTGCGTAAGATTTCAGTCGTCTCTGAAATGTATATTTACATGAGGAGCAGGTGCTCTCTATGTGGGCAGCCATGTTTTTACAAACTGATGCTTGTCGTTGTTTTATGTACAAACTACAAAGAAGACTAAACTGCATCTATATGTATATATATATATATAAAACCTTAAACTTAACTGACCATCAATGGTGGAAGGCAGCAGAGTCGCCACGATCTCCCCCTGGCCTTTCTGGTTTTTGTAGAGGAAACACTGGAAACAGTAGAGGACGGCACAACGAAGCACAAAGGGTTGTCGCTCATTCACCATGGACATGAGCAGCACCACGATTGCTGGTCTGTGAAGGGATGAAGAGGAGGGGAAGGTGAGGAAGTTCGATCAGTGGCTGAATCTACTTCAATATGGATATCACAGATTTAATCTATTGATTCACAAGTCACCTCGGTGGGTTTGAAGGCGCATTGACAGAAGCAAAGTAGTCCTGGTTGACCTGAGAGCCCCTGATGACCTCTGACACGGTGTTGATGGTCTGAACGAAAGTGAACGGATCACAAGCTTGAACACTGTCTTTTTGAAAGAGAGGCTGAGCGGGAGTTCATCATCATGCTCACCTCAGTGAGGATGTCAGCAGGTACACCGGTGGCCATGAGGATGGTGCACAGCTGCTGCAGCAGGCCACACTGGTACATGGACCTCTGACAGCTGGCTGTGGCTCCAGGAGAGTTCACTGGAGACACCATGACTCGCACCAGCTGGGATTATGAATTCGATCATCTTCAGTTGAAGTGTTCATTTGTGGACTTGAAAGGACACCATTTGGGGTGCGATTGTTCCGTCTTACCTGTAGCATGAGGTGGAGGTTGGTGACCTTCTGTGCCGACCATCCGGAGTTATCGTCACCCACCTCGAACCAGGGCTTCATTCTCTGGATGTAAGAGCCCTCTTTGAAGAAGTTCTGGTTGGAGCTATTGTTCTTCAGCAGGTTCAGCAGGAGGAGCAAACAATCCTCCACCACAATCCCTGCACACAGTGAGGAGGATGGGGTCACACAAGATAGATACAGGTTATCTTGTCTTTAAGAGTTGAAGTTGGTAGGATTTAGTGCAGTGGTGTCAAACTCATTTGAGTTCAGGGGCCACATACGGCCCAATTTGATCTCAAGTGGGCCAGACCAGTAAAATCACACAAACTTTACTCCTCTTCTTCTCTCCAACTCAAAAATCCCCCCTAGTGTCCATAAACTTTTAAAAACACTTTTTACACAAAATCATCCAATGGGCCGGATTGGGCCCTTTGGTGGACCGGTTCCGGCCCACAGGCTGTATGTGTGACATCCCAGAATGAGTGAAATCCAGCACTTTAGTTGCAAGTAACTGTTGGGTAACTGCAGATAGCCTTCAGTTATCTAGGGAACTGTAAAAACATGGTGGCCCCCATGGAGAGGACCCCCTCGGAAAGGACCCCCTCCTGATGTTACCATAAAGAGCTCAATCTAGGGCACTTAAAACTGCAGTTTGTGCACTGGGGTGATTAGATATTCAAACATTAGTCTGATTTATTCTGCAAATAGAAGTGGGAATGAATTCACATAAATCTTACATAGCAGAAGCGTAATATAATCACAGTTCTTACCTCCATCACTGCTGCCTTCTTCTGTGATAATATCAAGGAGGCGCTCGAATGCGTTCTCGAATGCCACAATTTTCTGAATGGCGGCGTTGCCTTTGGTCAACTGCTGAAGCAACAGTAAACCCTGTTGGGAGAAAACAGGTTGTCAGGTACAGTATCTTCAGCGGGCCTGGGTATTGTGGCATTGCATCAATATTTGACACAAAATGCACATTTCTTTTTGGTTTACTCACATCATTGCGAATGACTTCCCTGGAGTCTGCCAATAAATCCATTAGTCTGGAAACACCTGAGAAAAAAATGATGAGGGTGAGAAACGTCCTCGAGTGACATCCCAGACAGCTCCGACATGCAGGGGAAGAACTCACCCATGGGGCTGACCAGAATGACACCCTGGACCTGAGGACCCTGATTCTTCAGGAGAGCAGTCAACAGCTTCACCGCAGGCCAACGCACATGGAAGTCGAACTCCTGCAAGTACACATTAATGCATGAGACGGAGAAATGGATTGATACAGACGTGGAAACAGTGGAGCAGAGACAATGTAGTACCTCTAACAGAGTGAGGAGAAGCGTCACATGTTCGGGATCCTGAATTAACGCCTCCGTAAACTGGGCACCCAGGTCGTCTGCCTGCTTCTGTGCATTCTCATCTGTGGAGGGAGATTTGAAGCTGATTGAAGAAACTCGGTGACAGGAGGGCGTTTCTCTAATGAGGGAACCAGTAGTTCAGAACCATCACTCCGAGTTACACAGAAGTAATTACTGGATCCATGACTTAACACAGCCAAAGATGCAACTACAACAAATATGTGCATGTCTCAGTAAGTGTGATCAGGGTGATATTTAAGAACATGCCCTTTACAGGGGGACTTTAGAGGGGAGACACACTAATGAAGGAGCATCTCTATATGAAGGTTAAGTTACTGTTAAAGGGATTCTATTATTTACAGAAACACACACACAAAACAATTAATGTGTAGCTTTCATGTCTATCGCCGATTTCTTCCCGAGGGTCAAATTACAAAACAACATATTTTTCTCAAGCTTCTCATATGTTTTCAAAATGTTTATTAATGCAAAAATACTTCTGGCTCCTTCTGGCAGTATCTAAAGCTCTATGAGGATGTATGTTTTTGATTACTAGTGATTTTAATCATGTCACAAAAATGTCATTCATGCCAGTGTAACAATATCAAACGTAACGACTGTGTTTAAACGAACACAACCTAAAATCTAAATCCTGTTTTCCCATTAAGTGGAGACCAAAAAAAAGCTCAAAAGAGGTCAGATATTTTTATTATAGGGACAAAAAAAGCTTACAGATGACGAGAAAGTCATTTGTAGTATTTTGTTTACAATTTGTTGTAAATAAAATATCATGAGGCCCATTTACCTGAAAGAAATCTCAACTGTGACATTTTAGAGGAACATGAGAAAACATATTCTTTTGTATTTTGTATAAACTGCTTCCCACATAGAAACATGACAAACTCAGATGAGTTTAATACCTGTTGTATTAAAATGAGAGAGAAAATCAAAAATAAAAATAAAAAAACTTAGAAATTGGAGCATGTGATGATATTAGTGAAGCAGTTTTGTTACCACCCAGACTCCTTCCAACGTTTCCAGTACCAACTGAGTTTAGTCAAGTTAGTTCTCTACTAGTACAGTTATAACTACTACACATGTGACTACATCTCAGTACTGACCACCAGGCGCTGAAACATTATGCTTCCCTGAAACAGGCAGAGGGTTTACTGCGTCTGTGAGAGCAAGGGGGAAGAGGAGGTTCAAAGCTGCACCTGTAAAGTTTGCATTTAATCAACTACTCCAGAGAAGCTTGGCTCTTATGAAGACGTGTTGATACCAACGTAATATTGCTTTGAATCTGCGTGATCTAAAAATAATCCTGACACTGGAATAAAAGGAGACGGACAACAATGTGTTCGTTTTTCACATCCCACCCAAAGACCCAGTCATTTGTGAGTGATTGAGGTTAGAGGAATGGCATCATGCACAGTCAAAGAGTTTTACCTTCTGATTCATCTGTAGGGTTAAAACATGGAAGAGAAAAGAGAAACAAGAATCTTGATATGACGCACTCATCATCAGTAAATAGAAGAGGGGACTGCAAATTAAAAACCGACCAGACGACATGAACTTCACTCATATAACACATGCAAACAGAAAATTGTTCAGTAACTCCCAAGCAGTCATGGCCGATTCACAATTAAGATGAATTATGATTAAAGGGGTTATCAATTTCCAGATCATTAATAATCATAAGGGCATTCAATACCTTGCTCTTCCTCCTCTTCATTGCAGATGAGGTTGTACAGTGTGTCCAAAGCATAGCCCAGAATTTCAGAGTCAGACCTAAGGAATTAGAAAATAAGAAAGAATTCCCATAAAATAGATCAACATTACTAAGCATTCACAATGTGACAGTTTACACGCCAAGGAAAACCCACATCAACATACCTGTCCGTTTGCAGAATATTGATCAAGTGTTCCATCGCTTGCGTCCCTACTTCCATTCGATATTTCTACAACAGACAACGGAAAAAAGCTCATTGAAAATTGGTCCATTCAAATGGGGAATGCAAAGTACAGTGTTTCCCCCAGGTTTACAGCCTTGGGGGGGGCCCGGGGGTTGGGGGGGGGGGGGGGGGGGGGGGTAGAGACAGAAATGATATGCTGACGTGTAAATACGATAAATAACATAAGGCTTTGTAGTTTGTTTACTGAAAGAACACAGTGTAGACCTGTTTTGAAGGAAAGATAAAGTTAAATGACGTCTGTCGTCTGTTGTAATCTGACGATAGAATAGAAAATAGAATCAAACAAAATTGACTTGGTCTTCCGGGGGAGGGGGGCCTCCAATAGAATGGTAGGGGAAACACTGAAGTAAAATAAATGCAATTTAAAACATGATAAAGAGAAAAAAACACATGGTTATACTAAAAGGGTAAAGATCTGATGAAAAGATGAGTATGTGCTGAAAGTGTCTCCGGCTCGTGTTGACAGCTCGGCTTGTCAATGTGCAGTGTTTGCCTTTTAAACCCCTTAGTCATGCCTGATAAACTCATTAGTCACAGTGAACGGAGAAGCCAGTGACAAAACTGCAGCTGGGCAGAAGTGACGGGTAAAACTTGCTGATGATTAGCTCACTTAATCAGTAGAGTTTGACCATCAAGATCTTTATGTGTGATCTCCGATATTGGCCCGTGATGGTACACAAATTAATTACATTGGTCACCTAAGAAAGAGTATGTTTCGATCTACTTCACCTTTGAGAGGGACTTGAGCGCCCGGACAGCGTCTCTGCGGTCTTCCAGGAGTGTTGAGGAGGCCACTCTGTCACACAGCTTCTGGATCTGTCAATACAAGAAGCATAATTACCTTTGTATCAATAGAGGGCTTTGGCAGTCAGCTCAATGATACACGGCTGGACGATCATCACGCATACAGTTCTCAGGATGATGCTCATGGTTATAAACTAAGCTTGAACCATGTGAGGATCTGCAAGTAGCATTTCTATTATAGCGAGGGTTAGATATATTAGAGAAGTGAACATATTTTTCATTCTTAGTTATATGACAGAAGTTCGATACGTATCCATGCATGCCATTCAAAGTACAGGCACAATGGGGAGCTACGTATATATTTGAAAAATGTTTTGCTGTTCAAAATGTGTTTGTGAGTCTCTGATTGTACAGAAGATACAAACTCGAGTGTTTAAGTGTTTAAGTTACAATCAAAGATGTTTTGTCCATTCTAGGCAACTGTACATTGTAACCGAGGTGATTATATATAAATGAAAATATCTTCGTTTACATTGCATCTCTGGCAATAGAGCTCCTTAGCCTAAATGATAAAAAAAAAATTGGCCTTCCTTCCACTTTGATTGTCGTTTTGGCAATTTATGCTTCAATTTGGTGATCAATCAATAGCAAATATTATTATTTACATGTATGATCATGTGAAATATATCCACAGACTACATGTATAGGGAGGTGTCAAATGTCTTCCCATATGCGTACAATAAGATGTTTCCATCTCTTATATATTTCACCTGTTGGACAGTACTTTGTTTGCTATTGAGGGTTATTATGACAATATGCCACGATGGGGTGTGTAATCGGATCCACAGTGGGAATCATTTCATTTGTTCATTCATTGCATGGGCAGGTGGGCAAACAGGGGGAGAGGTCAATGACAGACCCTCTGCTGTGGAATGACAGATCTGCTACGTTAGCTCATTTGCTTTCAGAGCAACCCGCTGTTGTTTACCCGGAAACCAGGCCCTGTGAGTTAAATAGTTAACGTTTTGTGATAAATAACAGAATAAGGTAAGAATTGTATCCACAGTTTGTTTCCCGGTGAGCCTCGATTTGTCACACGTACAGCCCGAGCGGTGAAACGGAAACTAAAAAGTAGCTACAGCTAGCTGGCTAGCTAGCTAGGTAGCTAACCGGGGCTGCTCTCCTACCGTCTCGGCGCCCGAGGGCTGCGGCCCGGCTGCCTGTCCGCCCATCACTCCTCTGAAGAAGTTCATCTTTCCTCACGTCCTCTGGTGCCCGACTCACAGCGTCGCTCCTACCGAAGAAACCTCCAGACCCCCGCCTTGTAATCCGTGTGAAAAATATTCGCTTAATGGAAGAAAAGAGGTACACAGTGATGTTTTTTTTTAACTGTGTACACTTCGCTGACAGAGTCCGGAACACAGCCGCGACTGCCGTGCGCATGCGCGAAAACGTGGCGATACGTGGCTGATCAGCAGTCAATGAGGGAGTCCTTCATTTAAAGGGCAATACAGTACATCGAATGTCTTACTGTGCTACTGTATGATGATGGTTGGAAGGGGAGGAAGAGGTGAGGGGTATTCATCTGCAAAATGAAACTTCACCATGAGATGTTCATAAATACTACACAAATATATAAAAAAATATTAGTTTAGGTCTGTGCCTTTTATGTCTGTTCTTGCATACCTTTGATGTTGCCTTCACATTTTCCAAAAAGAATTGTTCAACATGCCCTGGTTTGGTATATTTTCTGTTTTTGCACACCTTCGATTCTGCCTTTATATTCTACAGAAATAATAGTTTATTTCATTTCATTGCATTCATTGGAAAAAACAACAACAATAAAAAATACAATAAAACATTCCCAAATCCGAATGAAAGTGAGCAGAAAGAAGATTAATCTTATTTAATCTGCCCCTTTATCCCCCAAAAAATCTATTTACAAAGAACTTAAATAAAAACGACAACAACAAAATAACGATAAAATAAAATAGCTGCCGGCCACAACACAGACAGTCACATTGTTTTTAATTCCCAAGTTACAATTCTATTACCGTAATACCATTCAAACATTTTCTTCGCTCTCTCTCTCTCTCTC
>JAFBJT010015321.1:0-22536 GCA_016785325.1 Chascanopsetta lugubris | reverse complement strand
TAGTTCTTTGTGTGTATGTGTGTTTTGATTTCATAGGGTTGTGTGTGTGTGTATGTGCATGACAAACTTGGTAGGCCACAGCTGAACAGGAGTCATCAGCTTGTCACTTCATTTATTTTCGGACTGTGTGGTATTTTAAGTGAGAGTATTCTCTGCAATCTCATCACATGGGTGTGCTACACGAACCGCCTGTTATCAAATCATCCTGCTTGTCCTCACACACCCTTAGCAATTCGTGATGTGCTCCCCAAAAATGTAAATAGTTAATAAATGTTACAATGAACTGAATTCCTTCAAAGACAGGAAATCACATGTTGTCTTCCATACTCCAGCTTCATAATCCTTTTTTGGCTCCCCCCTTCTTCTGTTGTCTCCTTAGGCAAGGACAGAGTCTTCAACACTCCTCTCTGTGAGCAGGGCATTGTGGGATTTGGTATCGGTGTAGCTGTCGCAGGTGCCACTGCCATTGCTGAGATCCAGTTCGCTGACTACATCTTTCCTGCTTTCGACCAGGTAAAGGTTCACTCGTCATGTAGCATTAAACACTTGCGTTCCAATCAAGGATGAGATCTTTTTTTTTTCATTACTGTTATTAGTTACACCTGTGTTTTTCTTGATATGACAAGGCAAAATATCTGCTGTGAAAAAAAGGTTTACGACACACCAACACAAACTTCAGCCGGACTGAACCGCTACTGTGTCATGACACTATTTCGAGCGGTGTATTTTAAAGGAGAGCCTAATAACATCACATCCTACCTCATATACATCATGTTCACAACAGTTTTGTCCTGTATCAGATGAAGCTTATGACTAACTCCATGGCAACATGATGCTCCCTCCTCTGATCCCTGATGCATTACCCAGCGCATGATGAGAACTTTATTGGCAAACCGCTAAATCTCATAAGGATGGCAAAAAACAAAAAGGTTTGAAAAATGTTGTTCTAAAAACAGTGTATGCAAATAGCTGAAGGCAAATATTGTTTCTTATAAACGCTTCTAAACAAGGTTGCCAACCAAATAATGCTGTGGCACACGTCTCTCATCCACAATGCCATTGTGCTTAAACTCAGCAAATACACTTTGAAAGCATCTTGCTATGCCCTGATAATAAGTCCAAACACCCAATTTCACAGCTTTTTTCTGTCTGCCTTGTGTGATGTGAACAAGATAATTGTAGCAAACAGGTAGATAACATACAGACCCAGAAATGTAGGTTCTAGTTTATCCCAGAAAACTTGGCGAAACAAAGGAAAGCTTTTTCAAAGCCTTTCGTCATGAAGATTAACGTGGTATCAACAGGCTGAGCAGCCCAGAGGGCAGCATGCCATTCTACCATGAATACGTGTTGATGCTAGTGTCATTCTGTGTATTCTCACCTTCTGCAAGATGAATGTGAGCTACCGCCACGTCAAGGTAACATAAAAATATGTCGTAATGCAGCTGCTTTCTAACAGGCTGCTGCTGTGATGCTCTGCATACAGAAGAGTTAATCTGGATTCAGGCCTTGAATGGGCTCCCACTCTCTCCTTCTGCGCTCTCACTTAAAATGATGCTGTCCAAACTGACCTCAGAGAGGAATAAAACCTGAATTAACAGCCCACCTGAGTTTCAGAGAGGAAAGTCTAGTATCAGAAACTGTAAAAGTAGCTAAAACAGTCCAGTCACTTGAGGTGATTGTGCTCATTAAAAGACATTTGAAAGTCCATCTGAACAGAACTAGCAGAGAGTGGCCCAGCCCACGAGGCCGTAGCACTTCGTCCACTGGTGTGGTCTAGCAGTACAAGTGTGATTTCAGATGCAGCCAGAATGATGAAGATGTCTACATGGACATACAATGATATATTTGAGGGTAGAGGCTTAAATACCCAGGCAGGTCGCCAGGACAACGGTAGTAAACTAAAACCCTGTTGTGTCCATTGCCTGTAGCGTAATTATGCATCATGTCCTGCCTCCAGCTGCTCTTCTCATTTGCGTGCACCACCTCCTGTCTGAATGTTACATGAGCAACAGATCCTCTGCTGTGTGGTGCATGGTTGAACATCAAGCTATAGAGACAGCACTGATTCAATTATCTGGGAATCTTTTGCAGGACATGTATCAAAATAATCCATAATGCACTATAGAGTCACAGAGCCACAAACATCACTATGTGCCGTTTGTCATTTTATTGCCCCTTTTGTTCATGCTACAACAATGGTTTTCCACAAGCTTTAATGAGGTTTTTTTTTCATCTTCTTAGAATCTCCTTGGTTTTATTAAACTGACTCTCTTTGGTCTCCCCCCAGATAGTCAATGAGGCAGCCAAGTACCGCTACCGCTCTGGCAACCTGTTCGACTGTGGCAACCTCACCATTCGGGCTCCATGGGGATGTGTGGGCCATGGATCTCTCTACCACTCCCAAAGCCCAGAGGCCTTCTTCGCCCACTGTCCTGGCATCAAGGTCTGACATGCACTTCAATCCAAATTCTTACTGTTTCTCTTTCAGTTCAAACACTGATGCAGTGCCAACACAATGTGTATTCATGTAAATTCACTCACCATAGAAAAACTAGAAAACAGTTGAATGGCAAAAATAGAATAAATGACACACACTGTTCTTCACAACAACACACATTGGAATTGTTGCTATATGCATTTTATGCATAGTCCTATTTTTGCCCTGCAACATTATCCACATTAAATTAAATTGTATTACAAATATTCTGCTTCTCCAGTACTGACCATGAACCACAAATTTGAATCTGCCGACAGATCATCATACTTAAAATATCTTTACTAAATAGAATAATAAGCCATGCATATCAAGTAGTTAGCACCACTGGAGCTTATGAGCCAATGGACAAAACAAGGAGGCTGGTTAAGTGAAAACTTTACCTGTTCTGGAGGTTTAAATGTATTCACAACATACCTCTTCTTTAGCTCCGTCTTTCTTTATTGGCTGTTCTAATTTGTCCCCCTCCTCTCATCATGTTTGTGTACTTTACACATTTTAAAAAGAAAGGGTTTTTATATCTTTTCTGTTCTGAGGCAAGCAGTGACGCACTTTCATTACAACTTCTTGTTAGTATTCTCCGCTCGGCTGTCGCTGCCAAACTCTTCCTCCTGCCCGTGTAGAAATGTGCCCAGCACTGTTGTTCCCCTCAGACTTGGCCACTCTCTGCACTACGCTGTCTAATTTTAAAACTCTATTTTCATGGCAGTCAAATGAGAAAGTTTTGTTTTCTATGAAGTTTGTGTTTCAGAATCTCTTCTTTTTAACCTCTTTTCTGTGGGCAAACAAAACAACTTCATGACATCTGGGGAGAAGTTTGCCAGAAAGCCAGATGAACAAATGATTATTGTGTGATTGCAATTTCGTCCGACAAAATTGATGTAAATCCAGGTTAATGACAACAAGCTGGTCCGTGTCATCAGTAAAATATCACCATTTAAAATGAGTGACAGTTTGTGGAACAGTATCCAGCAGACCTTCAGTGAATCCCTAACTCGTTGGCAGACAGTCGGTGCTTATAGAAAAACTGGAATGATCACAAAAAGTTGGTGTGTGTTCACTTAAAATCTGTCAAATTCATAAACGCACACTTCTCTGTTTCTCCTGATGAAAACTCCAGTTTTGAGTCTGTGGATCTTTAAATGTCAGCCTCCCGTTTGAGTGTGCTCAGTGTGAACAGAACTTTTATAAAACAGTGATGTAAGCCAGTTGCCTCTACGGCCGTTAGTTTTTTTAAATGTCAAGTGAGGACACATACAGCAAGCATACTTCTCTGGCACAGCATTGACTGCACAACGTGTTTAGCGTTCCCCAGTCACCAGTATAAGTTCATATATGTATTTTCCATATGTTCTCCCATGGATCTTGTCGAGGATGGATATAGGGAAACGCTTCACACTGCTTCACAGTGTCCTGTCATAGTGGAGCAAACTCACAATTACACTGCGTGCTGAATGATTAAATGAAGAGCTGTGCAAACCATACTTTGCATATTGTTTTCATTCATAGAAGGGGTTCCTGGAGTAGAGTTGCAAATCTGGATGTCCCAAATTATTGGGCATACTAACTCATGACGTACAGAACTTTGCGTAACAGCTCTGAATTAGAGCGTGGCCAGCACGTCCTGCAAACAACTTTTTATTAAGTCGGAAAATCTTTATTAGTATCAGTTCTTTGTCACATTAGGAAAAATAACCAACTGCTTTTGAGCTGTTTCAATACAATCATAGCTTTGGTCAATGCTGCCCTTTTCCGTTTTAGCTGATGGTGAATTTACACCATACTCTCTGCTGGATCATACACCAAACTACACCCTAATGTCGCTACTGTGTAAATGTTATTAAAGTTTATTATTATTATTATTAGAAAAAGACAGTTTTTCATGTCGGACTTGTCGTGATCACTCAATCTAGTGGATTCTCTTTCAAACCCTGGAGGTGCATTAGTCCTTTCATGTTGAATGCAATCTCTAAAAAAACTTTTTCTAAAATTCAAAAGAATCTGTTGTAGTTGTGAAAGATTAAACTTAGCATAGTCAACCTGCTGATAACTAATCATGCTCGTTTGGATTCCTTCAGGAAGAGGAAGCACAGCTGTTTTGTTCTCCAACTCACCAAAGTAAAAGCACTTAGTTCAACCAAACCAGGTTGTGGGGGTCAACGATTTCACAAAGGGGCATTTCACATTTTAACAAGCTCTCAGGATGTGGCTAAGAAAATGATGTGTACAAACTCATAAATGTCTGTGTAGTTTACAGCCACTGTTGATCCAATGTGAGTAACCACAGCTGAGAGCAATAAACATGTTGTCTCAGCAAAGGTCAGCCTGATAAATGTTCATCTTTGCACATACTATCAGCAATTGTAGCTCTCCCTGAGGTCCAGTGTTGTCATCATAGCCCAGTTTTCAACTTGATACGAGTCAGTGCTTTCATGTCCAGTCATCCTGTATGTTCACAATTATTACTGCTGTGTGATTATAGAAATGTATCTGATTATCACTGCACATCTTCTGATTGTTGTAAGTAACAGCAATCATTTAATTTGTGATGAGACTGGATCGTTTTTTTTGTATGAACTTGTTGGATCAATCACATTTTTCTTGTCCTCCACAGGTTGTAGTACCACGCAGTCCAGTGCAGGCTAAAGGGCTGCTCCTGTCCTGCATCGCTGACAAGAATCCATGTATCTTCTTTGAGCCCAAGATCCTGTACAGAGCAGCAGGTAAGATACATGCTCAACTTGTAACTGGAGCCTTTGTGGCTTTGTCCACCTGTTCCCATTAAAGTTGTGTTGCCTCCTGTTATTTTGAATTACTTTGAAGCAGACACTGCGCATGTATCCCTGCTTTGTGAATCAACACAAATCATCACCCAACTGATAGAAACTATGATGGTTAAAAGTGTTACTATGTGACAGTAGCTGTCTTTCATACGTACTACCGACATTTAGCCTTACTCAGCATTGCGCCTCGCTGGCACGCCGGCTCTCTGCTTGCTTGGTTTCTGTATTCAAAGCAAATGTTCCGCCTTTCAGAAGTGCGTGGCAAGACAAACAAACAATATGCCTGACTGCAAACAATGTGAGCGAGATCAGCAGAATCCCAAGTGTGTAGCAAACCATCTAAATGGTCTGTGAACTGTTGACCGTGCCCAGTAGCTCCCTTGTCCCTCTCTTGTTTGGATGGGGCACCAGGGTTCAGTGTGGAGTGGTGGGATGGAAACGCCAGCATGATTATGGCATCCATTATTGATGTTTCTGATTAAAACAGCGCTAATGGCTTGAAGGTGACGCACAAGACTGGCACTACCAACCTCAACATGAGCCTTGTCAAACATATTGTTACTTACCTGCATTTATGAAAGACACTGATAAGAGCCAGGTGATGCCATCTGATCATCTGTCAAAACATATCAACTTAAGATGTTTCAAGACCATGACTTTACATCTTTATTTATGGTTCCCTCACAGTGTTTTTGCTCATCCATAATTTGAATACTGCATATATTGACAGTGTTTTGAAAACCTGTGCATCTATCGTCTCGCACTATGTTTGCCAATTGTCGTGTTTCAGGACTTTTACACACAGTTTGACATTTGAATTTTTTTGAAGGCACAAGAAAGTCTGACGCTTGAGCCAGGTCCACACGCCTCTAATGATTTCCGATCCGGATTATATGAAGTCACGCTAATTGTAGCGTCATGCAGAGAAGAATAAAAGCCCCTCATTTGTAACATTGAGGTCATATGGTTTGTCAGGACCAAGATTCCGTTTATTAAACCATAACCTAGTTTTCATAATTCAATTTTAACATTCATCAAGATGCTATTATTCCATTCATATGGCCTATTTTCTGTCCCGTCTGGAGAACTAAAGCCGGAGCTGCATATGATTCACCCAAACCCTTTTTGTTGTTATAGCATAGTAAGTCCTTGAGATATGGAGCAGTTTTATGTTCCTCTACGGCGTCTCAAAGGTTTGAAATGATCATGGGAGTCAAGGTTTCCAGAAAGGTCTTCACATCTTCGCAAAATGTAATCGCTCACTAATTGTGATTTTGACTTCATGCTTTGCCATGTAAAAATCCTTTTAGCCATTCATTTCCCTTGTTTCCCCCAAAGTACCACTCACATTTTCATATCCTGTTCTCTGGCAGCCAGAGCCATGCTGTTGACTTATATTAAAATCCAATATAAAGTGAATACATGTTGTGTCTGAACAGCATAAATGTTAATTACATGCATGTCCACAGTGATGCCAGTTTGAGGGTTCCTTCATTTTATCGACTTCCATGACTGCGATTGAGTTCTCTAAGATATTGTTGGCTATTAGTCGGACCACATGCATACATGCACGTTGTCTTGGACTGCAAAGAGTTCAAACACAGGTCGGCTGTGAAACCCCAAACCCCCCCCAACCCCTTTGGTCTGATGTTCTGTTTTTATGTGGCCCCTTTTCTTAGAGATATCCCATCCCACTAATATTTAGTTGTCAGGCTTAGTCATGGCTATGAGCTTGTAACTGGCAGAATTGTATCCATTAGATCATGCACTAGATTTTGCTAATGAAAGTGCACTCGACCTCTGAGGAAAGAGGTTGTGGAAAATGTGCGAAGAAGCAGTGGAAAATGGGCCAGTTCAAATGTTCTAGAATGGGAATTTGTGTTCTTTGACCATCTATCATTTCACCACTTTCTCATCTAGTCTAGTATTTAGAAGTACGCTCCGTTTTACATGAAAACCACAGGGTACATAGTAAACTGATGATCGAATGTGTTCGGAAAGGACACGTGCAATGTATTAGCACATAGGGCTGAGATTAATATCCACGAGTGTCAGTGTTGTTGAATGTGTGCCTGCTTGTGTTTGATTCCTCAGTGGAGCAGGTTCCAGTGGAGTCCTACATCATCCCACTGTCACAGGCTGAGATCCTACAGGAAGGAAGTGATGTCACTTTGGTTGCCTGGGGGACACAGGTAGGTGATCCTACCCCACACGTCATTCGCGGAGTGTCAGTGGGTGATCAGAGCGGGTCTGAGTTTTCATCTATCTTTGGGTGATTTTCCATGACGGGGGGTTGGGGGGGTGCCTGGTCTCATCTCCAGCAAAAGATGTTGAAAGCCACAGAGGCAAACAGTGGATTAATTTTAAGTCCATCACAAACTCCTTCTGTCCCAGCAGGGTTTCACAGCTGGCAGTCTGTGACTGTATCAGCCCAGACATCTCAACAACACCAAGGCTCCTCTGGTATTGTTCATATGTTAACACTGTGTGTCTGCTGCACACGTTCCATTATTGCCTTTCTTTTCATCCAGGAGATTTTATCTTCCTCAGCGTCTCATGAAGGTGCCTGTAACGCACCAGGAGTCTTTCCCAACTTTGACTTTCTTCATACACTTAAACAGGCTTATCCAGGCTGTAATGTGCCCGTTGCATGGGAAGGATGATAGAGGGCGTTAAGGGCAAAACATCTCCATCAAAGCCAGTATTATTGTTGAAGGGTAGGCAGAAAAAAGAGGATCCAGTAGAGAGGTAGAAAGCATGGTGTTTCTTTTTTTGAAGTGCCTCTCTTCTTTCTCACCTCATTAATCCCCTCAGTGTGTCAGGCTGGTGCAGATGACAGGTAGAAAATCAACTTATACAAAGTAGAGTGAAAAGAGCTAAGTCCTGTCCTTTCAGTGATCACTCAAATAGAGAACATTTTTGTCGTTTATGTTTTCTTCAACCCAAACCTGCTTTGCACCTATCTTCTTCCCTTATTGAAGTTATTTGTAAGCTTATGTCCTGTGTCTTTACAACTGATTTTCTTCTAGTTGATGTTGAAAGAAGAATTTCAGCCAATGATGACATGCCAAACACAGGCTCAATAAACCTGAGTTTAGAGTACGAATTATCATAGAAAGTAATAATGAATGTGATTTTGGCATTTTTTACGTTTTATTTCTAACCTTAGTAGGCACAACTAAGGTATTCTTATGCAACTGTTCAAATATTCAGTAAGTGTTATTCAAGTAAGTGTAATGACCTTGATGCCTTCATCTTTTTTTTGATGCAGCATAACCTCTATTCAAATGTAAGCGTGCATCAACAAAAACAAAAAACACATATCTGTCCACACAGGACCTAAGCCACTGAGGCCATCCCCATTCTCCAGCCTGGGATGAAGCTCCAACTAGTGCCAGCTTTAGCTTGAATATATTATTTTTAATTTTAAGAGTTGCCTAATTTACCTTTAATGTCTTTGATTTCACAAGATGCCAGAAACTGATAAAGATTGGTCAGCAACTCATTTGATCTCCCATTCTCAGCATAAAAAAATTATATTTCAGGCTGTAGTCATGGTGACTGTGGGGGGCAGTTCACTGAAGTCATTGTGGTGTTAATAAAACACGCTTGAAGTGATTCTTGTTTTAATATGGAGTATGGTATACTATGGAAATAAACATTAGAGATGTAATGTGAGGAAAGTAAACAAACAAACATGTTGCAAACATTACTCTAATTAGCTGTGGCAATCGAAACATAATTGTTTTGTACCAAAAGGTGAAAGATAGGCCAAGAAAACACTGCCGTTACGTCACCACCAGAAGCATGAACTGGATAAAGGTTGTTTCCATGGAACCAAGCTGTTCAATGCCAAATTCTGAGCATACCATCAACATGCCTGTGCAGAAATCCAGATTCAACAGACCCGGTTATGTTATTCCAGTCTTCAGCTGTCCAGTTTTATTGAGTCTACACCCACTGTGGCCTTAGGATTCTCTACTTGGATGGTGGGAGTGGAAGCTGACGTGGTCTCTGTGCTGCACGCCCACCTAATAGTTCACCATGTGCGCTGTAAGGTGCTGTTTAAAGCAGCTATAAAGGTACCCTGTCCCCTTGCCATCTCCAATTAGTCTGCTCATCCTCCACCGACCTCCCGTTAGTTGTTTCTATCTGCAGTACTGCTGCTCTCTGGATATTATTTAGGAGGTTCCACTGAGACATTTGCAAAAGCACCAGTCCATAAGCTATTTCGTCAGGTTTGATGTGAATGATGGCAGAAACCTCAGGGGACTTTTTCAGGTGACAGGAGAGAAGAGCCAGAACCATGACCCCCAGTGGCACTCCACCCTGGACTGCCATGCCAGTTATCATGCCATCATCAAGCCATCATCAAAATAACAGATCACATTTTCCTCGTTTGACGCTGGACCTGTATCTGCATGTTTCTATGAATTGCACTGCTGGCATGTGGGTGGCTAGTTTTGGCATTTGCCGGTGTTTCTCAAAAAGTGCTGATTGAATGTATGATTTATATAATTCATTGCAGTGCTGTGTTGTTTTGTTTTGGGGGGTAATTTCAAGTGGTATGTAATTGAATTGTTTGAATTTTGCTTTGTTGAAACAGCAAAGCTAAAGCAAATGTGTCAAAATTGTTGTTCAAGTACAACACTCAACATAAGGCAGTGCCAGTATTGTGTATTTTTTAAGGGGATTTTCCTTTTTTGTTTCCACTTAGGTTCATGTGATGCGGGAGGTGGCCAACTTGGCTCAAGAGAAACTGGGAGTGTCATGTGAGGTCATTGATCTCCAGACCATCCTTCCCTGGGACATAGACACCATTTGTAAGGTAAATGAAATCACTCCTACCGGTAGTCTTAGTTCCAGGTAACTATATTCTGATAATACAGGTGGTTATTGGTAATTTCATGCTATTTCTTTCAGCACGTATCCTGACATTCTGCACAATTCATATAGCAGCTTTATTACTGCATAGTGCATCCTGTAATGCAGGAACACTGTTGTCCTCTTCTTGCACTGTGTTGCTTATTTACATTCATTATATAAGATAAGATAATCCTTTCTTCTTCTCACAGTGGTGGAAATTTGCAATAGACACACGTGGTGAGGATTTTTCCACTGCTTTAGTTATGAGGGACACTTCAACTGTATCCAGTTCTTTTAATATGCCCATGGGATCAAAAAAGTGTTTGCATTGTGAATGAAAGAGCAAATGATTACCCCAACATATTGCTCCTGTGCTATAAGTCAATATTCCCCTGGTCAGTGAGCTTCTCCTGGTGGCTTATAAAGAGGATTCCTCCTTGCTAGTTACGCTCGGCTACTAATGTGCATTACCCAAGTCTCATGCAGTCTATGGCTTGCATCTAAATAAGAATATTGTATTTGGTAGGGTTTTGAGAAAGGAGGTGTTTTCCAGTGAATATCCCATCTGTATTTAGTTTTAAATGGTGGAAGGAGATCTGGTGCAAGATGGTTGGGGGAATAGTGGCAAACAAAGATTCTTTCCTGGTCATCAAATGCATGTTTATGTGAAGGAGACTAAACCAGCAGGAGAGAGTCAGATGTTTGGAAATACTCTTTGAAAATGAAAACCAAAGACCTCAAGGAGCTTCACAGCAGGAGCTGAACCACGTGTACTCATCCTCCATAACCCAAAGTTAAAGCACAGGATGAAGCTGTGGTAGTAGGGTAGTCATTAAAGACCCGTTATTTTGGAATAGATGTCAAAGTAGTATTGTTCTGGCACTGAGCATGTGCCGCTTGAAGTTTAACACTTACAGATTGTTTGTTCAAAGCGGAGACTTCTGAAGTGAAAGTGTTTTCCATTTTTAAAGTTGTTCTCCATTAAACTAACAGCCATGAAATTTAATAGTGTTTATGTGCTCTGCTTAGAGGGTCTAATGCCAGGTCTGCCACCTCAGGCTTGTCAACAACATCTCTCCTTGTCATTTCCTCCAACCAGATGCCCCCTCAAATCTGTGAAACCCTAAACCAATTTCCCCACAACACGCAAATGCACATGCGCACACACACACACACACACACACACACACACACACTCACTGGTATTCTCAGGATACTTTTTTCTATCCCGTGTTTGTCTCCATTGAGAACATGACTTTCTGACATGCTCTGCTGCCTTAGCTCAGATAGTCTTTTTAATAGCTTGATCATCATATCTCAGTGAAAATGCAGATGTAATTCCAAGTTAAATCGCCATTATCACCCAGTCTAAAGCTCTGGAATCTACATGAAGAGATTTTATTAAATATTTTTCATAAAGCTAAACCTCATAATATTCTGAAGATTGATGTGCATCACTCCCATTAAAAACAAATCTTAAGACTGTACGATGCTGACTAATTGACGCTGTTTACGACAATGCTTTTTTTACTTATACCATCTGAAGGACTTTGTGATGGACATTTTCATTTCAAAGGATTTTTCAAAGCAGTTTTAATATAGATTTCTCTGCATCAATGTAGAGATTTGACTCAAATGTACAGAATGGGAAACACTCTCTTGTGTGTCCTCAATAACCCAGCACAGTGGTGAGCTAAATACTGGGTGCTGCTCAGCTGCTTTCTGCTGGCATGACCTCATGATGGTTTCATCACTCTGGAACCCACCCATCCACAAGTCCTTGAAATTATACATGAAGCACCATTCCAAGGCTTCAATTAAAAATTATTTTTGTTGCGATTAATCTGTCATTTATTTTTTATGAATTGATTGAATGTTTAACCCCAGCACAGTCACATCAAGTTTATTTGGCCCCAGAGAGTTGGCAATGGCATTGTGTCAACTTCTTCATTTGAAAGATTCTAAACCCAGTGTCTAGCTTTTGCACATCCCTCTAAAGCCTTTTGTAGTGCTTATTAACCAGCTGTCAGAAACGATGTATGTGCAGACACTGACACTTGGCTGCTGGCAGCCAATTAAAATATTTCATGTCCTATGATTCACTGTTACTGTGTGTATCATTCAGCAAAGTATGTGTATGAATATGGCGGTAAGGTCATTTATATCCTGGCAGTGGGTTGTTTTTTCACTGTGGATCTTTAGAATAATGATTTGAAATGTCTTTCATCATGAGAAATCATTAAGGCAGCACAATGGAAGGCTGT
Organism: Chascanopsetta lugubris; assembly: GCA_016785325.1. Lineage (NCBI taxonomy): Eukaryota > Metazoa > Chordata > Actinopteri > Pleuronectiformes > Bothidae > Chascanopsetta > Chascanopsetta lugubris. The sequence continues at coordinate 10,126 of JAFBJT010015321.1, read as the reverse complement.
TTCATCTGTGTTTTCTCAGGGACCTAGTCTTGCAGCCATCAGGTATATTTGGGTCAAAACATGACTTGTTATCATTGGTAGAATGCTTTTTACACTGTGTTAATCTTTGCAATAAGAGTTATAGTTTCTGAGACCGTCAGTGTGCCTATGTTATGATGGTAGTTCTTAGTTACGCACTGAGCACAAAACTAATTTTGACATTTTTCTGCCTGTCTTGTTTTGCCTTTCATTTCCTTACTCTTTGTCTCACTGGAAACAACCCTGTGAATCTTCATTTAATTTTCAACCTCAGGGAGTATGTTAGTCAAGGCACGTACTCACAGCAAGTCACTGCTAGCCTTTAAGCTTGCAGATCCCATTATGCTCAAGTAAAGGACCTGAGGTTATACTTTCTCCAAAGTCACTCTTTTTAGTGTGAAATATTCACCCCCAACAACAATGATTTTATATAGCTGAGAAAAATATTCAAAAGTCAATAAAAACTTCTCAAATCCAAAGTCAAGCATAATTCACCTCTCCACTATACACCTGTGTGCTCAGTGTGTGCTCAGCATTTATCACATTTTGGCAGCAAGGGTATTTTTGGAGTCGTTGGAACTTCCATGAGGCCTGAGTCTTGCAACCATGGTTTACATGATCAGTGATGACCACTGTTTACCATCAGATTTGTTGACCATGGAGGTCTTTTGAGTAATGCTCTTTGTGTACTCTTGTTTCATTCATTTAATTCTTACTGTCCATAAACACAGGCAGAGATTATTGTTTCTGTTGTAGTTGCAACAAAATGCAATGCTGTTGTCCCTTGCATGCAAGAACTTCTCTTTGAAACAAACCAATTGATTCTGCGGGTAATGCTGCTCCATGTGAGGAACACTGTGTTACGTGACTTTTGGTGAGATTTTTCTACACCACACCGTGGTCTGTTAAAACAGATCTTTGTGTTGGATAAAGATACTCTTGTTTTGTTGAATTTGATGCAGAAGAATCATTCACTTTGTATTGAACCCATAAATTTAATCTCTGAGTCCTGACAACCAGACTTGAATCTAATGAGAAATGCCATGAGCCTCGTTGAGTGTGGGTTTGCAAAAATTGCGCAATTGTGCCACTTTTAATCATTTTTATCTCATTGCAAATATTGTTTAAAAACATACCAGTGTATGTTACTAAAATTGTTGATAGGACATCTTGATATCCTGAAGCAGCTGCAGCGTGTGTGTACTGTATGTGAGAGGAGAGCTGATGAGAGTGACTGATGCTTTGAGATGGTCTGACAGTCCCTGGTGTGCCAGGTAACCATTTTCCTCTCAGTTCATTGTCTTGGCCGCCATCTGTGTGACTGCAGCGCTGCCTGGATCGCAGCCGTCATAGTGATGCAACCAATTTGGCTGAACCTGTTCAACTCTGAAAAACACATGCAGGAGGAGTCACTTGAGGACTTTATGTGCACCAATATTTCATGTCTCATAGCATATAAATTAAACATGTTCGTTGAAGAAAACAAATAGAATTTCACAGATGGTTTGTAGAGGAGGGAGTTTGTGGGTTAGTGTGTGTGTATGCACGTATGTTTTTGGTGGGGAGGTAAGAAGGTATGTGCAGCAGCATCTGTTCTGGTTCTTGGAAGTGATGCAGGTTGCAGGGTCTGTGTGTTCTGAGTGCTCCGAGTTTGTTGACTCTGTACAGATAAGACCTTCTTATCAAGGCTCCCCCCATCAACCCCCCCCTTAATGGTTTCAAGCCACAATGTGTGTGTAATGTGTGTCCAGTCAAAGATGACGGGTAGATATAGAGTAGTCAGACAGGACACAGACTACACACATATTTTTGTTTGTCATTCCCTGAGGTGGAAAAGTGTATAAAAGAGAATGGTGCCACTTGTCATTCCTGTTCAATGTCAACATGAACTTGTAGATCTCATCTTGGTTGTGGTTGTTTTTACTACCACCTACCATAATTACACAGGTTGAATAATCTGTCATTTGACATTGCCATTAAAAGATTTAAGGAAAGTATAGTGCGCCATGGACCAATGGAATGTTTTCCAAAAATGTCCACCACACACAAATATGGAACATTATCATTAAAGACATGATACTTGACAAAATATTTGATTGTCTCAGTTTATGCAACAGTGATCCTGGCTTCCCCAATGGAAAGTCTCTTGAAAATGAGTAAAAACAGACTCTGAAGACATCTAAACCTTAACGTGAATGTTTATGTCTACCAGAGGAGTTTGGCTGCTGCATTTCAGTGGGAAAGACCAAACAAGTCGCATCAAGGCTCTGATCCTCTGATCTACTCTGCGTCAGCCTCTTCAGAATTTGTTTTGGAAAATTAGTTCATCAAAATGGTTGATCATTAGAATTATTGGGGGGTTTTAGCTTAGGGAACAGTTTTCCTCATGATGTGGTTTTGCCAGGGGGTTTTCCATTTCCTAAGTTTTAGCACAGGATTCATGTGGCACAACTGGTAGCAGTTGTAATTCTAACTACATAAGAAACAGTAAACGTTCCGGTCTGTTTCTCAAGAGACCCCGAGCTCATTGCATAGCATTGCATTGTCAACCGTTTACCTGAGACCACATCAGAGGCGTGCTGCTGCCTCTCAAGTTGCATTGCACCTGACCCCATTGGATCTTTCCCATAGGTAGAGAGTTAAAGGGATACTTCCACTTGTGATGGGGAAGGCTGAACTCAGACCTTTGACTGTCTGCTTACAGGACAACTTCTCCAACCCCTCAGCCACAGCCTCTCCACCCTGAGCTCATTTACTCACTTGATGATGATAATGACGGTGAAGTGAGCTTTTTAATCATCTCATGATTTTTTTTATGGTTTGACAGTGGAAAAAATGAAATCATCTGTTAAATAGTTATGGTGATTGTTGAGAACCCAGAAAAAAGTGACAAATTCGGAATTTAAAATGTTTTCCCATCCCAGCTGTGAAAACAAGTGGAGTAAATCCAACAAATCCTGGTCTCTGATCAACCTCACGGAAATTAGTTCAATCAAGCCTGCAGATGAAAGCGGGTTCAGAGCATGCTTGCTTGACCCTTGTTTGCCTGTTGCATGTCAACCAGATACAGATGTTTTTGTTTAATTTGTCAGTGTTGCAATGATTCTTGAACCCGCCCTCAAAACTCTTGTTTTATGCATCCTGCCATAAGATTTGTCTCTGCTCCAGAGATATGGGGGACACCTAACAATATAATTAGAACCAGGCAACATCACTTTGAATTTTCAGATGATTCCTCTGGCCTCATCTCAGTAGCTGTTCCATGCATTGTGTTCTCATCTAAGCTGCAGACATGATGGCCCACCTCTTTTTTGCTTTATTTCCAAGTTTGAAAAATGAGCCTTTAGCTCGTCATTATAAAGATGTAGAGCAGCAATTTACGGCCATCAACAGATGGGCGCCAGATGATGGACCCTCTCTTATCAAGAAGGGACTGTTTCCATTGTATTGTAGATTCAATAGACATTCTCAAAGGACCAGGGCTACTAGGAAATACTGTTTGGACAGTTCTTGTAATCACACGTAAGCAGACTGGAGATACTGTATGTTCTGTCCTTCTACTGAGGTAGTGACAGACAATTAGTATCAAGCAAAACAGAAATCACAACAAGCAAAGCAAGTAATATTGGACATTTCTTGTATTTAATAAAATGAGGAGCACTGTGAAACATTTGATTTGTGCCACACTTTTCAGACTTGTGTAGTTCTAAAGCAAGAGACACATTTTATCTTATGCACTAAAGCTCCTATAAAAAATGTTTGCTGTTAGGAGCATCCGTTTCAGTTGGTGATTGATCGGAGACAGACAGAATATTGCAAACTTCAGCCTTTTTTTTTCTTTAAATTTTCTATTAATTGATTTTTTGTTTAAGCCCAGATCTGATTTATGTGTATCTATGTCATGGATTTCCCTCAGACATACCTGTCCAGCTTTTACACCAAGCCCTGTGGTAAGCAGTCTCTGCCTTTATCTGAATGGGATCAGAATGGCCAGGCACATTCTTGTGTTTCCCTTTTTATTGAGTCTCTGCCAGTTTATGGTCTCTCATCTACCACAACACGTATGATATATTTGGCTGCTGTCTCACACAAGCACACACACATGCACTGGAGACAATCCAATTAGAATAAAAAGGCAGAAAGAAAGTGGCCAGAGGTTTGGGCCCCACTCCCCACATTCTTATTGCCCACATCTGTAATCACAGTGTTGACACTGAGCACCGGGGACCCAATCGTCAGGACTCTGGAGAGAAAGCAAGAAAATATGTGGGGCCAGAGGAAGCCAGCTAAAAACTAGGGGATTGGAGGGCTGAGTGGGTCATATGTGCCTCTTGGCCGGTGTGTGTCTTAACGCTGTCGCACTGCTGCAGTGTTATTCAGTGGTTTTATCTTTGGAAAATTACTCATGGCTCTTTTGTCAGTGATGGATCCAGATTTTTCTCTCTCTCTCAGTGTCACTGATGAAGAGTAAAACCTTGACCAGCTCTTCAGTTTACAAGATTTGAGGGATTTATCTTGATTAGTTGTGCACATCATAGAATTTGTGGTTAACCAGAAAGGTATATTAATTTCCCCTCATATGTCTCCCTCAATCCTGCACTTGTGGCTCTTTGCTACTGACTTCTTTTCCATTCATCCTCCTGGCTCTTGCTCACATTCCACAACAAGGCACGGGAGATTTCTCAAATTCTTCTTAATGTCACTCATTGGAGAAAAATGGCCTGAAATCTGGGTAATCCACACATGGACATGCCAACGAGTAATGAATGCACACAGATGCTCAGATGAAAGATGCTTTATGAATTAGCTGTGGAAAATCTGTAGTTTTCAAAAGAGGCATCCCAGTTCAATGTACCGTGTCACTCACCCAAAGCTCCCATTAATACAGATCAATCAGATGACAAAATTACCACAGACTATTGAAAATGGCAGCAAAAGATAAATGAGGCAAGAGAATACTGCTTTACTGATCTATTTTTGTCAGGAGGTGACTGTTAAATGAACAGTTTGGTTCCACATAATATTGATCGCAGTGTTATTCTTCATAAGACAAGCCCCCCAAACCCATAACGCACTTTAGATCAGTCTGGTTTTCACTGCGGTTGACCAGGTCATCACTTTTCCATTGGAGAGGACAGTTTTGTAAAGGAGACTTGGCCAGAGTTGTGGCTAGATTGAGCTCATCAAGGTCAGTCACGAGGTTGATAGCAGGCCTGACTGGAAAAGGCAGAGCATCTGAGGTCACAGCTACTCGCACTGAGATTGTCCAGGTCATTTTAAAAATCCTGTTTTTGAAGTGTGATTACATAAACTGACACAAAACCAAAAAGTAATGCAATCTTTTCCTCATCTAACATGGGTTTTCCCTTTCAAAAGTTTCTAATGAACACTATCAGAATCTTTGCAGACAGGCAGATCACTTAGTGACAGACAGGTATGCCAGCCAAGCACCTTAACTCTCCAAAACCATCTGCATCTGTCAGAACGTGACCACTACCAGGAAACATTCAGTAAGCTCCCTGTTGAGGAGTTTGGTAGAGTTCTTCAGCTGATGGCTTGTATTAAGTTTTCAGTTTTTTTTTCTTAAATTCCTTAACATTGAGATGTGAAATGTGTGCCATTTGATAACTGGCAAGGTACAATTAGACTGGACATTGTAGACTGATATGGCTCTTTCATTGTAACTAAGTTTGTGCTTCCATTCCCAATCAAAAATAGCAGTCTATTTCTTTACATCACATACTACATAATCCACTACTCAGGATTTTCTGCTGAGTAATGATCCTACGACAAGACGCTATATGGCTGTCAGGTCCAAGGAAACTACCTCTTTGTTATTATACTATACGTCACTTTATACAGCCCTTTAAATCTTGATTGATTTTTATGGCTCATATACGCAGCAACTTGTGGGCTTTTCACAAGTAGTTGTCATCAGTTGGATTGAGTACCAGAGCAGTCGTGTCTGTGGATTCAAGGCTAAAGGGTATAGTGTGTGTGTGTGTGTGTGTGTGTGTGCGTGTGTGAGAGAGAGAGGAAGTGATTAAGCTGAATTGGTTTGAATGGGTCTTTATGGGGTGTTTGGAGTTATTTCTGCCTGGGGTCTCCAGTGGCCTCGTGCCTTCTCTAGAGGATGGCTTGGCTCTCTGCCCAGTGCAGAGGCTATTCCTTTACTCCGTCTCTCCAGCTCTTCATTTCTCACTTGCAATTTCTCTGCTGTGACAGAGGCAGAGAACGTGAAAGAGTATGCTAGTGTTTGTGTTTCTTCCTGCCCTACCTCCCTCTTGCCAAGCTCTCACCGCTCCCGTTAATCGCTGAGTACCACTTTAAAGGCCAGAGCATGTAGTCAAGCCTCATCCCGACTCTCATTTGTCACAGGAATCACATGGTGGTGCATGAGTTAAGACCCTGAGATGGCCACACAATTACAGGGTCGAAGGAAGGGAGCGTATTCAGCGGGTCCAGCGGCAAGGATGACTCCTTGGTCCCAGCACAGAACTAAACTTTCTCTTCCTGTCACATTTTGATGGATGGCCTCAGGGAAAGGAAGGCATACTTTATGGGATGAAATGTACTGACATTCAGACCTAGTGTGTTTTGTATGCATACAGTACAAGCAGAGTAGATTTAGTTTTTGTCATCACCACCATCTTTAAATAATCTGTGACCAATGGAGTTTCATAAAAAATCTGATTCAACAAATAAATGTTGGCAAATCCTGCTGGAAAGACTCTCCAGAGTATTTTGAAAACTTTAAAAAGCACATTATGTGATTCTGCACAAGTCAAACCACATCCTTGTTTAGCTCCAAGAATTAACTATTTTAATTCACCTCCTATATTCATAGTCTGTCCACTGGTCTTTCATAATGTGTCAGAACACTGTCATCACTATGTACTGCTTAAATATACTCCAGTTTTCCTATAGATTTTGATATTGTTTGTTTACCCCGCAGAAAGATACTTCTGATGCCAAATACCACAACACCGATCAGCAGTAGGGGCTAATCAATAATTATTACTGTCATGAAAGGTAAATCAATCTGGCAAGCAAATGCGTGTTGATATGTGTGGGCTGGTACTTTGACAAACTACTCAGACGTGCATAAAGTATACGGCAGTGTTGTGTGTGCACATGCCTTTGTGGGGCCCCCTGTTTCTTTGTGCGAGAGACTATATATATGCCATGGGAGAGTGACAGCTCTGACCTTAGCTGCTGAGGCTATACCAGGTCATTGGCCACCAGCCTCATAGCGGTGACTGTGGCAAAAAGGAGTGCTGGGAGTGTGTATCTGGTGTCATAAAGGCAGAGCAGAATAAATACGTGACGATAGACCACAGCATGGAACGAGGATGGAGCCAGTAAATATTGGAAGAAAGGGGTCTTACATTGGTGGACACAGACTGAGGAAGCTGTGAGGATGGAGCCAGTTCAGGAGGACAAGCTCCTTGCTGCTCCTTTGGTTTGGGTGTGTGTGGGAATGGCTGTAAACATGACATTTCCCTGCAGCCAGTGGAATTACTTCAGTATCTAATGACAGTCTTGCAGTACAATGACTAGTAAAACTGCAGCCACCAGGACTGTCGCCCAGCCCTGCTGCCACCAACCGCCACCAACTAGGAGCCCGTGATTTGACTCTGAACCAGGGCCTAGGGGAAGAGCAGGATGTACCAAGCTACTTTCTTACAAAAAGTAGCACTCAAACAAATACGGTTCATGCATTGGTGTCACATATTTAATGAATTAAAAAAAGGTATGGACTCCAGCCATTAGGTATGGTTCCAAATAGTTGGACAGTGTGAAAGGCAATTGTAAATGTATATTCTGCCTTTTTTTGGCAAGTGTCTGCTTTCTGCTGAAATGAAACTGGTATCATAGGGGTGATGCCACAGTGTACAAGCTGGCACTTAAATCAAACCAAGCTACAGGCGTGTGGCATGTAATTATTGTCTGGAAAATTTCTAGTAGTGAAGGACAACTTGACTAATTTATAACCTGACTTCCCTGGAGATTGCTGGCTTCCCTGAGAAGCGAGACAGTGCAAGGAATCATTGAAAATTAATGTTAAGCTCAGTCCATGATTATTTTTGCAGCACAAAACTCTTTTGAATGACACATACGATTCATACCTGTATATTCTAACACAGTTTGTACATTTTCTATAAAATTCAGGACTAACAGCACTGCTCATATCCTCCATTAAATGCTGAATATAATTGCATATCCAGTGCATTCCAACCCATCCCTACCTTCATCCAATGAATGCATGTGCATGGTTTGTAATTTTCTTCTATTGTGGTATGAGGATGCTCTTTTATTCAAATGGACACGAGCCTCTTGGTGATAAACTCATTAGGCACATGTCCGTAATGTAACATCACAAAGAGATTTCCCGTCCAGCCTGTCTTTCACAGTTTCAATATAAAGATTCATGTCCTGTGGGCACCCAAAACATATGATTTACCCCCTTGGATCCATCTAACTGATGATCTTCCTGCGCATCCAATCCACTTCCTGTAGCCCCACCACTGTCTAAATAGTAACAACCTCTCCTACAGTTCAAGTCCCAATTATACCAGCATGAGAGGTAGCCGCTGTAGTTAAATAAGAGGATTGGATGGCTTTAGAGCAAAGGGTCAAACCACATGACCAGAGTGGATGTTTCTCTCTCATGAAAATCCATCCAGCAACCGGAAGCAACTGGGTTAAAGCCTACAGCCACAATTACTACGTATACGTTAGTGTGCTGTCACACTCTCCTGCCAAAGACAAAAACAACTTGTGGGTGTCTTACATCCTTTGAAAAGGTTATTTTTTTTTTTTTTAAGCCTGAGCCAGTTGGCTAAGTCTAACAAGTCAGAAAGTTGGTATTTGAAATGACAAAAAAGTCAAATAATTTTAAACACATGTTCATATTATGTGTTGGCATGCAAGTCTGCTCCTGGAGGAGACTATTCAATTTGCTCATATACTGTAACTATTTGACACTTTGCCAACATCCGTCATTTGTGTTTATGCAGCATGGATTTGGGACAATTAAGTCTATTAAGTGGGTCATGAGTTTTCACCAAGCTTGAGTCTACAGTTCTAATGTTTCAAGCTGCATTACTACATTACATTTTCTCCTGATGCTGCAAGTACTATGATGGATCTCCCCTTGGTGAGATGACCAACAGTTAGATCAGGCCAGTGCTCGTGTCACAGTGTAAATTTGATGGTAACACAGGCTTAATGGTGTGTTTAGAGTGTGCTTGTAAAGTGAGGATTGGGTTCAGCGTCAGGGCGGGTAGGAGATTGGTCTGCAGCCCTGTTTATTCACAGGACCTGAATGAATCATCGCACTAAGGCGAACCTAACAGCAACATGTCATATCAAGACATCGCCCTATTCTAAACCCCGAGCTCAATTCCGCCTCACTGTGCACATTGCCAACTGTTGATACTGTCTTCCAGTGTTGTTATTAACTTCCACATTCCTGAAGACGGTGTCATGTAATCAGTGTATTTTGCAGTGAACCCTGTCACCTCAACTAGTTAAGACTGCTAAAAGGCTTGTTCTGTCATGAGGTGTGATTTGAGCTGAATCTGCTCCACTTGATTGCTTCTTGATTCTTTTTGTATGTGATAATAGGTCAACGTATGTTGTGTGTAGCAAATATTTTCTCAACCCTGATTTGAGCCAGAGTTTCATAAAATTAGGGGTGTAACGATATATAGCGATACAAAAACGTGACGATACGGCGAAAACCCGTACCACGGTATCTGATGGGTCATATTTGTCTAGTCCAGAGGCGCGCCAGCACCGTCTAAACCGATGCCCATCACGCGTCAACACGAGAGAGAGAGCGAGAGAGTGTGTGTGTGCCAGAGCGTCACTCTGTCACTGTGGCGCACACACACACACACACACAGAGGCACACCCCCCCACACAGACTCCGCTCCCGTTCAAACTTATTAAACATCGCACAATCATTATCCACACCAACAGTCCCTGTAGCCCAAGTAAGGGTGCACACGCAGTTGGTCTACACATCCCACTTCTGACACCATATGTAGCAGAGAGAGAGAGAGAGAGAGAGATGGGCAGAGGGAGAGAGAGCCACTTTGCA